>UFQX01000178.1:263990-524272 GCA_900497675.1 Arapaima gigas
AGGGGCCCCCCCCCCCCCCCCCCCCGGAGCAGCGAAGGGACACTGGAGAGCTAGAAACCATCTTTTGGCCATCCGGTTGCCATAGCAACATCACGGCTTGCCACAGGCCAGATCCGGTGGCGTCGCCGTGGCGATGCCGGGAACACTCCTGGGGGCCGAACCTAAACCCCTTGTCATCTGCTACAGGTCGAGCTGATGAAGTTGTGCGCAAGGATCCCACTGTGGACTGTGACAAGGAAGCGGAATGCAGGATTAATTACGAGAAGATTAATACATAAGCATCGTCAAACAGCACTTGCCACTCAGGCTGTGAACTGTCAGCAATTACTGCAAACTGGAAGGTGTTTTGTGCAAAAAAAACACTTTTGTATACAGAAGCAGTGCTCTCCATCCTCATGCTGTAGTCATTTTCTCCTTGTTCAGCCACTGCCAGGTTCCAACAATCACAGTATCCACAAAAATGCCACAGACCCTGTAGGCAAATTACATTTCTGGGGAAACTCGTCCATCATCTTTTCACCACAACACCGGGAGCAAGAACAGATCCACTGGAGTCTGAACACAAGCCATGTTCCACTTCAGGAAGAGTGTAAACACCCAAGGGCTAAGCTTGTGACCGGTCCTTCTTCCACTCACTCGCACCCAGCGCTCTCACCACTAAGCCCAATACGCCAGTCAGCCTTTGCTTCTTTCCTGGGAGCCAGTGGCCTCACACCAGTGTCCCATATGTATACTTTCTCCTTCACTGTATCTAAAGCATTTCCAGCAGCTTCACATTTTAACCACAGACTTGAGCCATATTTCCATAGTCACTGCTCATTCCCTGCCTTTTATGGCCTGTGCTCCTATGAGGGGTGTAGTCAGGGTGTGAACCTGGAGTTGACCTCATGAAGGTCTGTCCAAAGCTTCACATCAGCCTCTTCACTCAGTAAGTGAATTGGGACAGAACCAAATGATTGGTTCGTGAATTATCCACTTAAAAAGGTTGTGGCAGAAAAATGGGAACTCCAGAGAACCTTAGGCACAGAGCATGTAAGCCCAGGCTGCCCATGTGTCCATAAGCGGCATGTGACACTTACAGATCTCTTCCCAGCAGTCTTCCTGCCATATAAATGTGAGCAGGTTATGTTTTGAGGCTGGTATTATCAGCCACTATATTCTCGATATCTTCATCCAGGGGTTGTAACTGTTGGTGTAACTCGCCCAAGAAGTCACAGAGACTGTGAATATGTCTTGAGAGCTATTTTAAAGGTGATGTCAGTCTGTGGGGGCTAAAGAAAATGGCTGAAATATTATCACCAACAAACAGTGTGCAGAAATGTGTTATTTGAAACCGTGATGTGCAGGCATTAGTGAATGACTGAAATCAGGTGAAGAAAGGTCTGGTGGGGGTGGGCCCAGGTTTGACTGTGAACACCCTGTGTGGTTGGACACAGTCAGAACAGAACTTCACACACTCACACCTCTTAACTAGATTGGTGGGCACAAACTGATCATCACCTCCATAAATGTAAGTTATGGACCCATGAGCAGCACAGGAGCATAGACTGATCTGACAAGTCCTGGTCACCAGGTTCTTCACTAATGAATACTGCCTGTGTCAGGGTTGCAGCCCACATATGTGCCACCTGTAGAAGGTTTTGGGCCTTTTATAAAGTTCTGCCTGTAATCATTGCATCAAAAGTCAAGGGCTGCTCATCTTACGATTGCAGGTGTGGCAGGAAATCCATTTGTAAATCCTGTCACTTATTTACTATTAAGTCACACTGAGTAAAGCTGAAAAACACACATCTCTTGGTTTATTTACCAGTCAGATTCTGGAAAAACCTCACACACAGCTGTAATAAACATTTCTTACATTTAACATTATTAACTTAAAGCTGCATTAAAATTAGCCGAAAATAAAATGCCTTTCTTCCAAAATGCTGTTCAGTCCCAGTTGTTAACAGATTCATCCAACATACATGCAACATGCTTCCTCATCTTGATGGCCAGCAGACACAACCTGCAAACAGTTAGCAAGAAGAATCAGTCCAGTCAGACACTTCTCATTATGTTTATGTCTTTTACTGGCTGGCCACTGAAATATACTTTAAAATTTTATAGTTTTAAATAGATTGTATGGGATCAAAAATAAGTGAAAAACTGGAAAACACACAAATCTGTGACCTTTGTGTGATAAGAAGCCACCATACTTGATTCAGGGTCAGATATTGTGCAACTGGATTCTGTGAATGAACTTATAAGTTTAATCAAGTTGCATTGAAACTGTCTGTGTTGCAAGCTGTCCTGCAGCCCTGTGTAACCCCCCCCCCCATATGAACTTATCATCTAGCTTACTAAATTCATTCAACCAGGGTTTGTTCACCCCACCCTAACCAGTCCTGTAAACACGTTGGTGCTGGAAAATTCACTGTCTGTCTTACTACCAGTACCTTTCCATTCATAAAAAAGTGTGTCTCCACCCTTACCTGTATGTCTGTTTAGATGATTCCTTTCTTTGTTTGGGGAGACCGCAGGGTTCGCTCTCCCGACTTGTCGTATGCACCAATACTGACCTGAACTTAGAATAAAGAAAACCTTTGTTCTGCAATCGCGCCATATAAATTTTCTCTTAATTCCCTGGTTGTCTGCAGCTCTCTAAATCTTGCAACACCAGTATTACATTAGTATGAAAGCACACCTACCAGCACATCTCTTCTCACACTGAACTTTGGACTGGACTTGTTTGCCTTGAAGAAGAAAGCCTCTGGCCTTGAAGGTCCCAGGTTTGAATCCCCCATCCTGCTGCAGCACTCAGAGTACTTACCCTCAATTGTTCCAGTAAAAACTGTCCAGCTGTATAGTTGCATAAAACCATGTATGTAGTTAGAGTAAGAATTTGGAAGAAAGTTTCAGCTAAATTAATAAGCCTAAATGTAGCTCCCCAGTAAGTCTGGAAAATGTACGGTTGATTTATTGTTCATTTTTGGCAGATAAAACATGACATCTGGTACATTGTGGTGAGCTGCACTCTGCATTCAGCACTGAGGAAATTCACCTCTGGCCATGTGCTGCTCAGCAAGCAAATAGCATGGAAGGATGTGATTCCAAACAAAAGTTAACGCAGCTGATATGAAGAGAGGTTGCGGCGGCGGCGTCTACTAAGGACTGCTTGGACTGGGTGTAGTTCCCGCTCCCGCAACTGAGTGTTGGAAGTGAACAAGTTTAGACCCTTGCTGGCCGCAGCATCCTAACTGCACATGGTGGTCCAGCACCTTTTGCACTGATCTTTTCTTCAATGTGTGCTTTTTGCTCACTGGTTCTGCCTTTTTAAAGCTCTTAAGTACTTACTTTTTTATTTATTTTTCGTTCACGTTCAAGGTTTGTGTCCAATCGGCAGAGAAACGTTACGTACACAATAGTCACATTATTCAACGTACATCTTGCGTTGCAGTAGTTGTTCCTCTGTCTTCTCTCTCATCTTCCAGCCATTCTGACTGTTACTGCGCTTGTTCACACGAGTCGAGTTCACCACTCTGCATCCGGCAGCGACCTGCTCAGCACTGTTGTGGAAGTAGCTGTCATGATCCGTGCCTACAGAGAACTCTTTTTGTCACATCTTTTAAGTAAATATTACCTGTCAAGGCTAAATCTGAAGTCATGTCTGAATTAAAGCCCCCTTTATTATTACAGAATCTGCTCTTGTCTTCTGAGGTTGAGGCTGAACCGAGTTAATTTTATACCACTGAAATATGTTTTGTGTGTGTTAACATGATGTGATGGAACAATGCAGTGTTTGTGCTGGACAGTAAAAATGTGGGAAAACAGTACATCGCAGTCAAACTGGGACACATCTGACCAGGGGAGCTCTTTATTTCCTCACAACTGAGGTTGATGAATTGTGTAAAAATGAGAACCCCCCCTCCTCGTGTCCAGTGCACTCCCAGCCCCTCCCACTGTTTCCTTGTGCCAGACTTCATCAGTACCGGTGTACAATTACCTCTAAGGCCATTACTGCAACACTCCAGGCTGGAATGTTAAACAAACCTGCAAGAGCAGACAGCAGGTGAAAGATGGGTCCAGCGTGGGCTGGAGGGATGGATTTCACACTGCACAGAATTGGTCTCTGTTATGCTTGTACCTTGGAGAGATTCATTAACCCCCAAAAATGTCACCATCGTTAAAGCAGGCAATTAGAGTTAATTGAGACCTAAAGTTAAAATAAACTCTGAGGTCATGTTTGTTATTCCATTTTCACCCAGACATATTTAAGTCGTTACCCATTTTCAGAATGTAATTTCCCTTTTGCTTATTTTCCTGTCCCAGGTGGTACAAGTATTAAACACTTGCACTGTTATATAATAGTTTGGTCAGTGTTTTTCAAATTATTAACAGTAATTCATAAATGAAATATTTTGAATAGTGACAAGTTTTTCTTTAATTTTTAAGGTAAACAGTATAGTCCTGTACTGCGCAGCAGCAAAGTTTATATAGCCCTGCCACACTGCGTCATTTTACCCTTCAAAAGGTGGTACTGTGGTACAGGGAGTCGTGCTGCCACCTCACAGCGCCTGTTCGGCTGTGGGTGCAAATCCAGCTCAGTCTGTATTTGTGGGTTTCCTCCCACTGTCCAAAGACATGTGTTTCAGGTTAATTGGTCACTATAAAATGGCCACAGTGTGTGTGGCCACCCTGCGATGACTGGTGTCCCACCCAGGGTGCGGTTTCATGCTTTAGTGCCCAGTGATGCCACCGCAACCCTGTCCAAAATATAATGGTTAAGAATAATGGAAGGATTGACGGAGACGGTTCTGAATGGAAACCCTCCCTCTCACTTGAGCAGCAAAGTGAGACAAAGTGTTTTGAAACACGGCTTCTTCAGCATGAGCACTTCACGTACGTGACAAATGTAATTACAGTGATGGAAGGAAACAGGACATGAATCGCTAAAGGTCTGGGCACACAGAGCTCCAAACTTCAAATAGTACCCTCCCTTCATGGATGAATATTGTGCTATTTTTTTTTCTGAAATTGCCACAACTAATTTGTTGGATTAAAGACACCCAGCGACTCCTGCGGAAAAAAGTAAACATCTTCTGGTAAAACAATTTCTTTTTGAGGCGACATGATGCTTTGTGCTCGTCGGGGCTGCAGTGGATCACGTTGCTAAGCGTGACAGGAGCCCAGACTATGCCAAATGAGCCCTAAGAACAAAAATGTTTTAAACCCATTTGTTGTGGCATTATCAGTTGCCCTGTAGAGCCATTTTCAATTATCCTAAAAGACATTTACTTTGATTGTGTAATTTACTTGACATTTGAAATACACGTCAATTATGACTTTTTTTGTATGACAGAGCAGGTGTATGAAATTTTTAAGGTTACCTAACTATACAGTTAACTCTCTATTACCTGTGTTGTAAATGCCCTTTAAGTGTATTTTACATTTTAATTAGTTCCACGGGTGACTGTTTGTTTACACGAGCAATATTCACTGTTTTTCATTTAAAATACTAACGGATGAAATATTTTAATCATGGATGTGTTCCTTATTATAACCATCTATATGGTGAAACTAATTCTGCTGCCTCCCTGTTTTCTGTTTTTTTTCTCAAGTTTTAGCTGCAGCATTAATAAAGATGAAGTAAAAATAAAAGAATTTAATGACCCTCTCTTACTCAGCCTCATTCACAGATAGTTTTACCTTTTAATTTACAGAAATTGGTCAAAGCACAGTTAAAATTACTGACTTAATCTTTGTGGTGCATGTTATACAGAAATTAAATTTCGCAGTTATTTTGTACAGTGATGTTTGTGCATTTTTCTTTTTACTAGGTATATTTTTGTGGGTACTGTCTCCACGGAACTCTGTCTCCATCAGGAACTCTGTATGTGGAACATCAATATCTTTACCCGCAATAACACAGGAAGAACACAGAGTAGAGCAGGAGGGGAGAAACACGTCTCACCGTGTGTTTGTGTAAAATTCAGTGAGTACTACAGATAATATTTGTTTTGCCCCAATATGTGACAAGTTGTTGTTCCGCTGATCCATAACATTATTCCACACAAACACACACACTTTCATGAGTGAATGCGTTCAAAAATGGCATAACTCAGTACTAGTTTGAAGGAGATGGTCTTCCAGTGTCAATTTACTCATTTCTCTTGGAGTTTGACCTGCATTTCACAAAGAGCATAGCCCCTTGACCTTCCTGTTCACATTCCACAGGCCCCTAATGGATCTGGCAGAACATGTGGACATAAGAGGCACTTTGGGAGCTCCATGCTGCTTGTGCCCTCCTCACTGAGGTTCCCGCCCCTTTGTTTGCAGTCACAACTCCTGGCTGGGTGGCAGCATCCCTGTGCTAACCTTCCTGCCTTCCTGAAGTTCTCCAGGTCTGTCCAGGTAGATTGTGGGCCAGAGAATCCTGAGCAGGACTGTGCACCCTCAGCTCCACTCCTCAGGACTCAGCCTCCACCCTGTGACACCTGCAGGACTGTTTGCTTTACTGGGGTCAGGGGTGATGTTGCCTTTTCCCTGAATTTCTGTCCCCTGATGCCGGCGCTCTGTAGGTGATGATTTAAAAGCGCCATAAAGTGTGCAGCTCCATGGACCACTCTCCACTCAACCTGCTCCAGCATTTGGTCCCCTGGGGCTCATTATCCTCGATTTCCAGTGAAACTGGCTTTAGTGAACTGTGTGGACATGACTGACTCCAAGCCAGTGTGCTCCCTGCAGTGAGAGGGGTCACAGGGCACCCCTGCGCTGCCCCTCCACAGCTGTGGATGCTGGCAGAGCTGTGGAGGATAAGAGACCCTATTCAGTGCCACGCGTGTGCAAATGCACATTAACACCAGCACTCCAAATGTCATAAATTCACTGGAATTTCATCTGTGTAATTAGCACCTTGGATGAAGAAGGTCCTTAAAACACCATCGAGGTTCTGCTAAATCCGAAGACTCCTCCTCCATTACATGAGTTACTGAGCTTGAGCAGGTGACAGCGGCTGTGACAGAGGCACTCAAGT
Source organism: Arapaima gigas (assembly GCA_900497675.1). NCBI lineage: Eukaryota > Metazoa > Chordata > Actinopteri > Osteoglossiformes > Osteoglossidae > Arapaima > Arapaima gigas. The sequence goes on from UFQX01000178.1 coordinate 271,003, forward strand.
GTACTCCTAGATGACTGGGTTCCAGCAGCTGGTCCTTCCACCAGAAAAGAAGCCCTGGACTTGACCATCCAGACTTGTGGGCTGAATGAAACTTTGAGTTCAAAGCACATTCTGTTTTCCAGTTTGGATCTTGGGGGAGGGGGTGGTTTCCCGGGAAGGAGCTGATCAGTCAGTCAGCTGTCACCTGACTGAGGTTGAAAACAAAAACCCTTGTCCATGGCACAGATGTGGACCTCAACATATGTGTCCTGGACTGTTTAGTAACAGAACACGCTCTGTCAGCTGCTGTCTATCTCACACAAACATCACGCAGACATGGAGCAGCCGCACATGAGCCACACATTTATCAGTCAGCATAAGGAGATCTTTCCTTCACGGTCCTGCAGACCAAGCCATTTAAAATGTGTTTCTCCTGAAAATACGGTCCCAGACAAAGATCAGCTCAGTGCTGAATATACATGCTGCTGGGTCATCATCTTTCAGTTTTGGTCTTGAGTTCTGTGTCTGGTTCTCTTCAGTTCAGCCTCTTAAACAACTTTTGTAATTGCATACCTGCATGTTCTGTTATGGGTTTGAGAAGGTAAAAGCTGACAGGTCTCAGATTTCCTTGCTTTCTGCCCAAGTAGGAGAACATGACATGCAACCATACAGCCTTGGATACATATTACAAGCAAGGTCTTGTACTCAAAATTTTGGTCTGTATAATTGTTCTTTTAAATAATTGCTTTTTGGGACAATTTCAAATTATATCACATAATTAAATGTCGGCGATTGGCAGCAGGTGGCAAAGTGGTTAGAGCTGCTGCCTTTTTACTTGAAAGCCCCACATTAAAATCCCACCTTGTGCTGAAGTACCCTTGACAAGGTACTTACCCTAAATAACTCCAGAAAAGTGACCCAGGTGGAAAAAAATGGGTAAATCATTCTAAGTTGCTTTCAAGGAAAACATAAAGATAAAATGAAATGTAACTGGAGAGGTAATTGAACAGATTGTTCTTGTCTTAAGATTTGATGTTGCATAAAGCCTTACCTTCTGTAGTCCAGTGCGCACCTGAGTGTTTATGTTATGTGCAGTTAAGTTTTATTTAGGTTTTTATAAATCAAATGTTTATACATTTTCTAACCTAAGATGTTACAGTGATGTTTTATTTTATTTCTTGAACTACGGAGAAAGGACTGAAGTTTCACAATAACACATGCACACGCAAACTCCCACGTGGCTCCACTGTGAGACACCCCTCCGTGTGGTACTTGTGAAACTGCGTGTTGTGAGAAGATTAGCGATCTCAGAACACGCGTCATGTCCCACCGGCTCCCCTCCCTGTGGCAGCCCTGCGGAGCCTTGAGTAAAAAAACACAAACAGGATTCCAGGATTCTTGGGAGGCTGAGTGCAAACCTGAAATCAGGCAGCTTTACTTCTTCTCTCATCCCTTTGAACAAAGAGGAGCATCAGCACATGGAACTGGCGCTCCCAAAGTGGCTTTTGTTCAGAAGAAATAAAATAAAACACTTTCAGAGCATAAAACGGTGTGCATATGCTCTTCTTTTGTTCAGTATGAGTTGTTTGCATCGAGCTCTTGGCTTTAATCCTGTGAGTGTGCCTGCAAACTACTCTTATCTTTGTACCTCCAATTGTACGGTCACACCAAACCACCCCCCCACACAGGCTGAGTTCCTGAGCACCCTCATGCAGGCTCAATGTGACCATTGAGTCAACACCCGCCTCTCACACAGGCCTGTCTTGTTCCCAGACTCTGACCGCATGGGGAATCGGCTTGGTGTGTCAGCGTCCCACAGCGGGGCCGCAAGGGGCCTCATGAAAGACCTTTTATGGCTGGTTCTGGCCTGAGTATCGAGCAAGGCGTGATTCCCCCCCCATTGCTTTTTTGGATCCAGATAAGTGTGAACCAGGAGGTGTTTTGCTTTCATGCAAGGACAATGGCACCATTCTGGAAAAAAGTGAAATATCTTAACTTAAGATCTTAAATAGTTGAGCAATTAGACTAGAGTTAGTTCTTAAAGTAAACAGAGGCGACGGCAGTAGAACCACAGTTGGGCCGTGGTCAGTTTTCTTCTGAAGCAACTACTTGGCCTTTGGATTGTTCTTGAGCTATATGCTATATTTATGCTTGGTCTTAAAAACCATGGGTTAGCTGACTAATGAAGGTTCCTGAGCTCGCAGTGTGCTTTTCCAAAGTGTGGCAGTACTTAGTGGCGTGGCAGTGCGGGAGCAGTTCTTAAATTTCACCTTTCATTTCTTCCGTTATACAGGATCGGAAATCCTCTTAACCAAATCCACTCACAAGATTTCTTCTGTTGGGAAGACAAGAGATATAATGTGCACTTCATGAATAAAGTCTCCTTTCCCCCCGATTTGCTCGTTTGTTTACCGAGACGTGATTCTCGCAGAGCGGATCAGCTGCCAGCTGCCCACCGTGTGTTTGATGTGTGTTTTTTCTGGTCAGATTAGGCCGGTGTGGAAGGCAGGCGGAGTGGGGTAAGGCTGCGGCCTGTTTTTGTCCCTGATCGGAATGAGCGCGGGCGTGACATTCTTCTGGGCGGCGCTGTAATTGACTTGTTAGAGTTCTTGTCAGTTGTGCCATTGGTCACCTGTTGGGGTCACGTCAAGGCGCCCTGTTTGACAAGCTACGGCTCCCTTTTTTTAATATCTGGGAATCCAGTGCTTCTCCTCTCTCACACACACACACACACACACACACACACACACACAGGGGGTGCATCCAACACAGAGGGTCTGTCAAAATATGACACTTATAGATTAATACAAGATACTTTCACAGTTTAATATTATACATGCTGTATGGTTATTATATATGGAATGAGACCTGGTTAGAAAATATTACTAGAAATGTAGTAACTTTGATATCTGAAATCTGAAAGATATTTTCACAAATATAGTGTTTTGGGGCTGTAAAGGAGTACAGAAGCTATGTTACGTCAGTATTTGCTACATATTTTATAACATAATGCAGTTACTTGGTTTCTGTTGACCTTTGTGTTTCTATTTAAGACACAGTCTTGGTCACAACAGCCTGATCACTTCAATCAAACCGACTTTCATAGCATGATGATATATTGAAGCTATTCATCTTGAGCAACCAAAAACGTCATATCTTTTTCCCTTATGGGTTTTAAACCAGTGAACAAAGACTTTCCTCACCCTGTTTAAGGAAAAAAGCTATTATTGCTCAAGGAGGCATTTAAGAACAAAGTCATTTGAGTGTGTATCCATTTTGTTCCAGATTTGGTTATTCTCTATCTTTGTTTGTGCTCAGCTCCTCAAGGGTCAGCCGAGTCCCAGAGCTGTGGCACCAGCAGCCAAGGGGATGTGAAGCCTCGTGTGTGGCCGTCTGCACCGGGTGCTCGGCTCTGCCCAGGGAGCATTATCTGTTCAGAAGGCTAATTCTGTGGATTAAATAAAGATCTTCTTTCTTAATGGCCATTTTGGCAGCTCACACCAGTGCAATTATCTGCCTCGCCCACACACGGTCACAGACACACACCAGTTGCGCTCACTTCGCACACCCCTGCCCCATCCCCAAGCCCCACCCCAACTGCCCACATGAGACCCGCACACGTATGATGGGTTCATTCAAAGCCCAGGTGTGACTGTTTCCCACCTTGCAACTGCGAGGTGGGTTGATTTGGTCTTCAGAGCAGCTTTTTCTATGGTTTTTGTACAGAATGGCTGTCATTGTCAAAGCAACTGGATTTCTTTAATCCATTTTCTGTTTTGCGTGGAAATGTGTTATTGGATGAAGGATTTAGGGAGGAGTTATTTTTAAACCTGCCGTGCCCAAAATGGTTTTTAAATATTAGCCCTGTGATGAAGGTTTAATACACAGCTAGATATGACACGCACCTCTCGCAAACCCCCCCCCGAAACACTCACTGCCTTCACCTGGACACATGTCCACAAGTTCATCCACCTAAGAGGGATGTACTCACAGCTCTGTGAGGCACGTTGGCACTATCTATTAAATAAAAGAACATATCAGTATAGAGCCATTAGCAGTGGGCACCTCTGCTGTCAGGGTGTGAGGGTTTGCATCTTGTCAGGTTGTTTGTGTTTGACACTGAGAGTTATCTTTGACTGCAAACCAGAGGGCAGAGGCCAATCTTGTGTTCAAGGGAGAATCATTGGCATGTCAGATCTGAAAGGAAAAGAGACAGAGCAACATTAAGGAGTGTTTGATATTGAAATTAACTACAGCCTTTCGTAATTGGTTTAGCAGTGTTCCACACCCACACACGCAGATGCCAAACACACATGCCCTTGTACACAAACAAAAACATGACTCCAGAGTCCTTAGTGTGTTCATTTGGGGCGTGATGTGGTATTTGCCTAATTACCACAGTGCTGGGGGTGCGGGTGGTGCCTGATCCGCAATAAGACAAAAGGACTCCAGCTTGTTTGCCTCCAGTACATTCTGGGTGTTAAACAGGGGCCACAGGGGGCTCACAGGGTGCTTGGTGGGCCAACACTTCAAACTTTAGCCCCTATGTTCTGCTCCACACGTGTTCTGGCAGGTTGTTTGTGTTGTGTGTCACATTGCAAATCGTTGAATGGGCGTCAACGCTGTTGTAAACACTGCCCTGCATTCCTGACCGTTTGGACTGGCATCCGCTTCTGCATTCTTGCCTCGAAAGTGTGAAAATGCTCGGATTTTGTTTCACAACGACCTAATCTGTTAACCGTTGGAGCGGATGTGTTTCCATTCCTCTGCTGCCCTGAAAGTAAAATATGGCCCTGAGCTGAATATAGAATTTGGGATGTAGAGATAAGTTCCTGTTAAACTTTAGACCTCCACAGCTCCACCATGTCAAAATGTCAGACTCCATTAAACCTGACCAGAGGGCTGGGCAGTGTTGGGGTATCCAGGGTGGAACTCGTGTCTGGCTAAAATAATCTCCTGTAGATGTTCCTGAAAAGAAAAATGTCCTTCCTCAGTAAAGCCTCCGAGTGAGTCCCAGCTGGGGGGCGTTTACAGGGGGCCATTTGTCTTTTGTCTCTGTGTTTACAGCATGGTTGTAAAACCGGTGGTGTTACAGATGCCATAAAAAGTGGTGTTTTGTGTGTTGAAACGGTTCATTAGGTCCATTGTGTGGAACTGAGGAGACCCGGTCGGTGAGCCTCCACCATGACATGGGCCAGCAGAAAGAGCGAGCACTTTCTGTTTGTTACGGTTTCATTAGTGCATCAACCGCCCATCCACATCATCAAATAAATTATCCTCTTTTGGTGAAGTTATTAGCTTCTTTTCAGCAATTACTTAACGGACAAGGTCTGTTTAGGCAAATGGCTCTAAATTTCATTTCATTCAACAACACATTATGCTATTTTCTAAGCTGGCACCATTTCAGCAGTGAAGATTAATAGGAAAATAGTTCATTCAGGAAGCTGGAGTGGTGATGTGTAGTTAACCTTGCTAGTAAACTGTATACCATAGTCAGTTAGTCACTGTAAAAGGTGGTAAGGATTAAAATGGTCTGGTGCACTGTAGGGGGTGACTGCTTTGCATTTCCCCTCACTGCATTCTGGGCAATATGGAGAACAGGTGTCAGTACATTACAAATAAGGAGCTGGTGTTTTGTCATTTGAACCATTGTCATTGTTTATGCCCGTCTCAGTTCTGTACATTCATGTGTGCAAAGTAATTCCAAATCCTGCTCCTGCTGTAGTACCTCTGAGCAAGGTGCTTTCCCCGACTTACTCCGTTAAGAATAACCTGCTGGCTGAATCATTCAATGCTGCATTAGAAAAAGGCTTCATACGGATAAATAATGCATCTGTTTCATGGCAAAGTTTTGCAGGGTTGAGCAAGATTCCCTCTGTTGACCATCACTATTTCCGTAGCAACCTGAATCGACAGAGCTCCTCCCTTCCTTAATACAGTGACATCAAAGCCTCCATTGAGAAGCCCCCACCCCTGGTTTACTCTCCTCTTAGGAATTGTTCTGTAGCCCATTCAAAGCTGCTAAACCCGTCCAACGGAACATCAAAGAGCCTTTATATGTTTAATTTAGGTATTATACTCAGTTTAAAGGGGAGAACAAAAGTAAAGGCTTGAGTGGCTTTATATTTACAACTTTGAAAGGGAAACTGTTTACTGTATTGGTGGGGGGTGTGACACAGGACTGTTAATGGACAGCTTGAGCTCCTACAATCCTCTAAGGGTTGTTAGACAGACACTGAGCTCACAGGTTGGATGGGATTCAGGGGATGGGAGTGTTTATGTGTGGGTGGGAGGGGCTACTGGGGGTCAGGGTTCATTTGTGTCAAGAAAGACCCAGGATTGTTGGTTCTGCCAACAAATGCGTTATCTGTGTTTGCGGGAGGAGCCCGGCATTACGGCCGTCATTATGCATGTTTAGTCCTTGGAGCCAACTTGTGCACAGATAACACGCGCGTCCCGTCGCACTGGCATCGAGCCTGCTCATTTATTTATCAACAACTGCTGATATTTTTTCTTTCTTGTGTGTTTCCATCTGAGGAGAAAATGATTAATTAATGGAGGCTAATGCAGATGGCTTTTCTGAATTTGCAGGCGCTTGCATGGTAGCTTCAACCCAAACTTCATCCCAATTTCACTCCTTGCTATTTCATCACACTGAAAAACATCAGTACCCATCATTGCATCTAACTGTCCCATTCTCTCTATTCATAATATTCCCTTTCCCGATAATCATAATAATAATAATCTTCCCGCTCGTCCGCCTTGCCCCTTCCTTGTCTCTGTGCCATCAGGGTATGCAAGGCTAATGGCACGTGGCAGGCGGAACGAGGCCGGGTGCGCTGATGTCGTCCTCTTTATTATTTCACTGAGATCTGTCAGGAGACAGCACTGCAATGCAGCTTAATCTATATGGATTCATTCCTGTTTGTTGTTTGAAGCCTGTCCTTGGCTCCGATGGGGAGCAGGGACTGTGCGGGTGACTGCATGTCGATGGGGGCCTGGGAAGGAGCAGATGTTGGCCCTTCAGTCAGACGCCGTCCGTCAGCACACGCTTTCCAATCAATTAGGGTCTGTTAATGGGCCGCCTGCATCAGATGGGCAGCGCGCCGTCTCCCTGACGGGCCGCCGCATAATGCGATCTGAGAGCCCCCCCCCACACCCTCTTTCCTGTCCGCGTCTCATTTCACTGAGTGGGTCCTGTTTGTACATACACACATACACCCTCACACACCTACACCCCTACCCACACTCCTTCTTACACAAACAAACGTACACGTTACTAATGCAACTCATCGACAAGAAGCTCTGGTCACTTCCTGACCGACACGTTCGGCTTCAACAAATAAACTTGAGAGCTCTGTTACGTGTGCAGCTCACTTGTGCTGTCCACTTTAGGGTCTCCACCTCTCTGACACCAAACAGACCATCAACGCTGACTGACTCATTGCATTTATTTTTATGTGCTCAAAATTTGAGAGTCTTCCTTCCCTTCTTATTCATTTTTTTCCAGCTGTGGCCAATTGCCAACTTCTCTGCTGAAACGACAGTATTGAGTGATTCACTCAGTTTAATAGCTATTGACATTAACTACTGCTTAATTTTCATTGTTACATAGCTTCCAAAGTCTTTGAAGGACAGGTTTAGCATGAATGAGGCTACTAAGTGATCGAATATAAACACCAAAATGTGGGGATTTATTAAGTCTTATTACACTTCATAGTGGACTTGCTAGTTCCCTAATATACTAGACTTCTCTGGTTCTGGACCCTGACAATACAGCTGCCAGGTTCTCTGTGAAGCAGAGTTCTGTCGGATGCTGGGAGGCCATAGTGTGTCTGAGAACTACACTGGAACCCAGTGGCTAACTGTCACTTACAAGTGATCTCTGGGTCCTGATCCAACACACATTGCCATGGTAGTCCAGAGGATGGGACCTGATGCAGATGCCCTAGCTGTAGGTGTTACTGTAATGATCATGTACTGACAGTGTAGTAAATGCTGAGGGTTTAGCCCCATTCAACCAAGCTGGAAGGTGCCCTTCGACGTGGATGTGCCACCTGCTTGCCCTGCTGAGAAGCACTTTTCATCTGAAACTGGGTCTGAGGTTGCTGCATGTCACTAGACATGCAATGAGGGAAGGAGGTGGGACAGCAAAGGAGTGGGCTATGAAATACCTGCAGGATACTGAGCCAAACCCTGATTTATTACCTCAGTAACCTTAGAGGACAGGAACACTTTCGGCAAACAAACCTAACAACCTTTGTATGCCTGAGTGACCAGGCACTAGTTGCTTGGGGAGCGGCCAGCAAAAACATCAAGAAAAACAAGAGAGGTGCAGAAAGAAAAAAGAACAGCGATCTGACCAGGCTGTCATTCTATGACTAAAGTAAATGGGCAAAGGCAGGCATGAGTAAACACTGGGCAAGCCAGGGAGGAGGCCCTCCAGGCATCTGATTGGCTAATCTTATCTTCCACCTCTTCAGCTGTCCCCTGCACAGTCTGAGAAGCGTCAGTCCCCTCCCCACACAGGAGGCGAGCTGGAGGGGCCAGGGTCACCCCTTATCTGTGTTAATATCCCTGGCCTCCTGTCTTATCACTGATCAAGGCAGGCAGAGGAGTCAATGAGCCGAGCTGCGGATAGCGCTCTCTGTGCCATCTGAAGCCACAGGGGGCTTTCTCAAGGCAATCTGCATGTGTGGTTTCTCCCACTCCATTGGAGCGGACGGTGCATTAACACACGGAGAGTGTCGTGTGGGCGGGTGTTTGGGTAGACAGGAGAACAATAGGTAACAGTTCAAATGTTCATTGCTATCCAGAGTGTGTATGTGTGTGTGTGTGTGTATATATATATATATATATATATATATATATAAAAACAAGTTCTGGGTCACGTCTAATTCCCAAGACATGCACACCACTCTTACAGCTGAAGAGGTGTGACACTTGAGAGCATCTTACGTTTCAGTGCAGTATTAAGGAAAATAAACACATTAAATCTATTTTTTCATCATATTTTTTTCCTTAGAGCAGCTGGCTATAGATACACTGTTTTAACCTTTCATAAAATATGTAATACATAACAAATACATTTGAAAATAGATTACAGAAATGCCATTGAGGATAATGACATCAGATTTTAATCTGATCATATTTCCATGACACTAATGTGATAAATAGCAGGGCTGTACATTCTTTTTTCTAACCTCAAATGCTACTGCATTCTCCTGACATTAGAACTGCTCCAGCAAAATGTTGACTTGTGCAAATCTGGCTTACACAGTAAGTCCCTGAACAAAGGTGCTGGTTAACCAGTAAGACACAGGAAAAATGTGCTGGGATGCTCGTCACACAAAGCCACGCAACACGCACTAGGGACGAGAACGGACCGCTCTCCACCATATTGTTTTCATATTTCACAGGAAAAAAATGTGAAGTCACTGTTGCCGACTTTTTTTCCCCACATTATTAGCAATATGCGCTCTCGTGTGTCAAGTCGGCAGACATGTGCCCTCTACTGGTGGGAACGCGAACAGCTGCCGAGGAGCGGAGCGGTTCAGAGGGACCGGACTACATTCAAATGATTACAAATTCAGCAAGAGACGCACGTAAGTTATGAATAACACAGCGATGGTGTTGCCAGCAAATATATGATATTAATATATATGAGATTTATTATGAAAACATTTCTATTAATGTTTACAAACATCTGCATTATGATGAGACTGTACAGGTCTCCTGCAGCATCACGTTCAGGTTCTACCAGAGTGGACCCTGTTGTAGAGCTGAACCCACAACTCTGCTCGGCATGTTCCCATCCCTGTCAGCCTCCCTCTCGAACTGGGCTTGTGGATTTCCCTCATATGATCACTACCCAGGTGGAACAAAGCACATCTTTGAAAGATGGGCAGCGCTGGAGATCAGTGAACCACTGGTGCAACACAATCCTTCAGTGAGAGACTTAGCTGAACCCATAGGAACCACAGCAATGTGTAAGAATGGGCTCAACACAGATACCGACAATGTAAGTTTGTGGACATGGTGACTGTGCACGCATGCAGTCTCCACACGTGTGTACAGCATATTTAAAATGGTACATCTGCACAGGAATAGGTAGCGTAGAGGCTTCAGTCTGCAATACTGTAACTTTAAATGCGCAAGTGGATGGAGTGATTTACAGTGAAAAGTTCTGAAACGTTTCTGGGCAGCAAAAGGAGATGATGGACTTGGATTTATTTCGAAGGCGAAAGGGAAAGCCATCTATTAGCAGATCCATGCCCTAAATGAGAGTGTCAGTAGTGTTCATGTGTCACTGACATACTAATTTAATGTGCGTGTGCTGCGAGGCCACAGTGTCTTATTGATGATGGCAGCAGAGTGGGTGTGGGTGGGTAGTGAGCAGTCACCACATAAATCACAGTCTCTCTCTGCAGAGAGGGACCGAGACTCTTTTCCAGGATGTGAGGTGGTGATTGGGTCCCGATCCACTCTTAGCCTTAGCCCTGTGTTATGTAGTTCTGTGAGTGTAGTGTGTCAATAAACGGAGGGAACCAAAAGCACATTATCATAGAGCTGAGAGGAAGATCTCTCCTGTAATGTTAATCTCCCATGTAAACACAGATAAACAAGCGCTCTGTCTTGAGTGCCTCAGCCAACAGCAGGTGCTATCTATGCACCAAGGTCCGCCGCCAGCCCGTTTATCACTGGTTTCAACACTGTGCACCCCACCTTCCTGGACTCTCTTCACCCTGGGTGAGAAGGAGCCCCTGAGAGACTGCACAGATCCTGGCTTTTAGATGGAAAATCAAAGGAGGGTTTTCCGAAAAAGTCCCACTAATACATACCTTCAGCGTGGTGGAGAAGTGTGACTTACATCTGCAGTCTGTGATCTTTACTATTTCCCTTTTGGGGAGTGAGGACGCCTTAAACTTGTGATGAAGGCCATTAGCTGCATCTGTGTGAAGGGCTGTGTCAGGGCGAGCTGAGATGGAGGGCAGCTCTGCAGCACAAAGCTGATGAACGTGCAACCCGGGCCAAGAGCTGGACCCGCAAATACCGACGATGGTGAGATATATGGACTGGCAGGCTGTGACTCAGGCCACCTGTGGACATCAAGAAACCTGACTGACAGAGTTGCTCCCATTTGGACAGCTCTCGAGAGTCACACCAGCAGTCATGTGACATCTGTTCAACTGCAGGAAGGAACAAGTCTGTAGAAGGGTTAGATTTACAAGGGTCACTCACAAATAAAGCCCCACATTCCAAGTCAGAGAGAATTGAAATGGCGATTGCAAATTCTCTAGGCCTCTTATAAAGGGGCAAAAAAACAAAAAAACACTTAGTCCCCGATCTTCGGCTGCCCGCAGTAAAACTGGCCACAAGCCCCTGCTTCCACACTGGGTGTAAGGTAAACAGAGAGCCTGCAGGCACAAGTCAGAGGATTTTTAACAAATTTATTTTGGGAGCTGCTGTGTCATTAAAACTCACCATATTGTAGTTAGCCTAGCGTAGCTGACAGGACAGCTGCACCGGGCCGAGTCCTGGCACGGATGACGTTTGGACGGCACCTCCTGCCTGCACAAGGTGCTAGGCGCAAGGTCCTCAGGGGTTCCCTCGCCGCCGCTTTAGGCAGGAAGGAGTGCAGAGCCCCAGCTGCCTGCCTGAGGCCTCCCACATCCCAGATACATGGTGGTTTTCTTTGGGAATTTTGTTTGAAGGTTCAGTCTGAATGAAAGCGAAGGCAGGACTGCAACCACAGCCCCTGCGTCCATCTGCACTCTGCTCTGCTTTCCCAGCATCCCTTGCGGTTTACGGTTCTCCTCATACAGAAGCAGGAGACGGAGTTTTGGTTTGGGCATTTGGATTTAACACCCCCCCATCCCCCCTGCTTCCCTAGACAATGTGCCAAACAGATAGAAAACATTAGGTGTGTACACATTTGCATTGTAGCTACAGGCATCTTCACCCTCCTATAACAGCTCTGCTGACAGACACTGTGTTTCCGAGGTCCTAATGCCCCACTAGAATATCATATCCCCTGCTCTTCTGGCCTGGGGCCCATGTGGAGGCATGTTGTTTGGAAGGCACAGAACCATCTTTCATTTTCCATTGACTCAATGGACAACCATTTCAGTGCCTTAAGTCCACATGCAGTATAGATGGCGGGAAATTCTCTCTTTACACTGCCGGTGTTCCCTTGTTTTCCTCTCCCTCCTCTGACCTTGTCCCGCTCCTTACCAGGTTGACCCTTCGGTCTCGCTGCGGTGTCCGGAATGCTGGCCTGCTGTCACGCGCCAAGCCACGACCGCTTCAGCATCGCGTTTACACCGGGGCTCCGTCTCCACAGCGCGCGCCGCCGCTCCCGCGCACTTCCGCTGCAGACTTTCCAAAAACACAACTCATCATTATAATATCCATTTCTGCTCAAGAAAATTAGCAAGGGCTATCATGAGACGGCAGGCCCATATTTATTATTATTGAATAACGATACAACGTTACGAGGAAACACCTGTGACACACGGAGTTTTGTCGCTATTGTATTTTCGGGTTCATTGTTTAGTGATTACTGTTATGGTTTCCTCTCCTCTGTTATTACACACTAATCCTGTTTGACTGACGCCTCGTGCTCTTAAGCGTGCACACGCGCCAGTCGTTCCGCAAACAGTAAAAGAAGCCCGTGGGTTCTTTGCGCAGCCGAAAATTCACGAGCGCTTCTCACTGTGTGTGTTTCTCAGCTCTTCTTCCCTCCCCTTCTTTTTATAACTTTAAAGCGGGCGAGCGCGCGGGCGCCCGTGAGGAGTCTCTCCTCTGTAATGAGTGACGGGAGGGGCGGGCCGGGCTGCGCCCACTGTAACGCGATCGCCGGCGCGCTCCGACGCCGTTACACGCGGGCACGGTGCTGCAGCGCCGCTCGCTCAGTCAGTCACTCCGTCAGTCAGTGAGTCAGTCAGGCGGCTCGCGGACAAGGCGGCTGAGAGGAGCGTGAGAACAGCGCTGGAGTGACCCCCCCCCCCTCCACGCGCGCATGAAGAAGGCGGCGCGGACTCATTTGAAGCCGGAGGTGCGCGGAGCGCGCGCGGTCGGAAGACAGATACGCCGTTTGTCACCAGGATTGTGTGAGGTCGACAGGGCGTGAGGTGACCAGAAGCGGCACTTGAGTCCGGACAGATGTTGAGCTCTGCTGTGACGCCGCCGTTCCCGCGCTGACATGAATTCGCGGTTCCTTTGCGTCGCGTCTTTTAATCTTATTGTGGCTTATTGCGCCACGAAATTAAATATTGCTGATTATCAGGTGATTTATTTATATATTTATTTTTAAAAAGGGCGGAATAACGAGGTAGAGGGAACACTTTATCAGAAGTGAGGTCCCAAAGAGGAGCTAGTTCTCAGTGGATACAGCAAGGAAAGGACACGGAGCCGAGGGTCCCCCGCAAGGGCTCACGCATTAAAGGACCGAGTTCATTAAAGGTGGGACTCGCAGAGGGACACGGAGGGACAGAGGATGGGTGTGCTGTCCGCCTGGCTCCTGGGAGTCCTGCTGCACACCGGCTTCACGGGAGCGGCGCTTGGGGATCAAGGTACGACAAACAGCGCGCGCGTACAAACACACACACACACACACACACACACACACACACACACACCGGTGTGCGAGCTGTTCGTTGTGTCTACAGTGACCACACCGAGAGTCACACCGGCGCAACCAAACTTTCCCCTCGTATTGAATCCGACTTGGGCGCGAAGTACAGTTACGTTTCACTTACCCGAATGTTTGTGTATTTTTGCTGGTGTTGAGGCGGCGTGTTCCCCGCTCACCACCCAAAACTTGAAAACAACCTGAGACAACCCCCAATACAACCTTTTATTTACTTTAAAGTGATTAAAATATCATCGTGTAACATTAACTGCCTCCCTGTGTGACTGTGGCTTTATTGGTTATTTATTCAATTTTTTTTATTATCCTTTACACAATCTACACACTATTACACAATTTACACAATCGCGTGTGTTCTCTGTCGTGTGTTCGTCACTATTAAAATGACTTTTGAATTTTAGTTTAGTGTTTAGAATGTCCAACACAATACAGTTTTAACGAGGTAATGAGTTTATTTACTATTTAATGATACTGTCTGTGAAATTCAGTTCCACATTCTTACAGTACAGGGCACCACTGTAACTCCACGGTAAATTGTAAAAATATACTGAACATAATAATAAATGAAATCTGGTCATAATCTCAATTTAAACTACTTTTAAATACATCCATTAATTTTAACCATGTTCGGGAATATACAAACTTTAATGTTTTCATTGGCAGTATTACTAATGCAGACAAATACTGTAATAGTCATATTAATAAACGTGTTTTAAGCGAGGTGTGCTCCACAAAGAAAGGTGTCCGACGTGTGTACATATAGTTCAATTTTTGGGATGCAGTAGATTATTTCGGCAGTTTTTTTTCCTCGTGTTTTTGATCTGAGACTTAACAGCCACCCGCTCCTGCGTGCATGTGCGTGTTTGTGTGTTTGTTACACTTGGTCCTCTTTCAGGCCAACCACTGACCCACATGCCTCCTCTTATGCAGGACTCACAAATTCAACTGATTTACCTTTATTCATGTCACTTTACAATCTCTTTAACGAACCTATAATTTGGACACGAATGCTGTCAAATTAAATATAACGGTAGTGCGGCCTCGTCGGTGAGACGCTGTGACAGCTGTTTATTCACCGCTCTGACTGCAGCGTCTCCGCTAATCTCTGCCGTTTCGGGGGGGGTCCTCACCTGTCTGGACGCCTCTGCAACACTGACCAGGGAGTCTCACGGTTACTGTTGTACTGACGACTGTAACACTAACCAGCGGTCTGAGCAACTGCGCAGTTTGTTCCACTCGCTGTCCGACTTCAACTCTACTAGGCTTGAAAACTTATTTTCCTGTATGACAAATGTTGAATGTAGCCGAAAGAAAGCACACGTCACTTTAGTGTGTATTTTTGTGATGGGGAGGAACACACAAACGCACACACATAGACGAACCGGTGTAAAGCCCCCGTCGAAAGTTAAGGAATAATCCGTCGCTGTTTTTTAAACTCAGCTCGTTTCTCCTGCTTTGTAAGTTTACTCGAAAGCTCCGCAGCGGCTTATTTAACGGCAACTGGAGCGCGCTTCTCCCGCGGGGACGGGAGCCTGCGACGCGGGCGACCTTCGGCGAAACCTGGTCTCGTGAAGCTGAGCGGAACGAAGTGCGAGACACGGGTTCCGCTCACGGCGCTCTGAGCGGCACGAATCGGGCTCTCGTGGTACAGACCCTACCAGAGCAGTACACGGCAATACAGTTTGGGGAGCAAAGGAAATGTTTAGATGTTCATTTAAGAAGTAAAAGCCTGTTTATTGCCAGTGCTGTTAGTTCTAGCAACCTCGTTCACCTTAATCAGGGAACGATAAAAACAAGAAGCACAGTAAGACCGCCGCCGGTACACATCCAGCCAGCAGTGAGGAGGACAGAAATAGCGGAGCACGGAAGTCACGCTGACCAAGACCTGCTCTTCGTTTTCACATTATATATGTTGCGTGATTTCCGTGGTATTTTACTTTTCCGCTTAAAGAGAATAGAAAATGAATTTTACAAGCTTATTCTAAACACGTCTAGTTTCCATGATGCGTTGCTAGTTTTTAAATTACAGTTTGGAAAGACAGATAGAGCATGTGTATTTTTGTAATCTGAAATCCACGTGGAAAACATATTTTTGGTATTGTAAAAACTGCTGCCGAAGAAGAAACCCCCAGCGCAGTATAGAGGAACCACAGCCAATAATGGGGCTCCTTTCTGTTTCAGCATGTACTGTGGTACTCGTTTGGTGCAGCTGCTCTGCTCGCAGCATCTGGGTTTTACTGTATCAGGGTATTGATGGCCGCAGCAGGGTGCCCTTCCTGCAGAGTTCATAGAGACCCCAACACCTTTTTTCTTTGGGGATGCCACCCGTTTAAATATGTTCAGATGAGTGAACGGGGAAGAAACTGAAACCTGGGCCTGACTACCTCTACACACATGCGTACACTGTACACCATATACACTACACACTACAGCCGTAGTGCTTGGGGTAGCGGAGAACCAGCCATGTACTGGTCTAAATTTGCCCCCCTCCAGCAAAACACAACTGGTTATCTTGTGCTGGTGGACACAGTACTGAGTACCTGTTTGATGGTTTTCTTCTGGATTTGTTATGCTTTATGTTTTTTAATTCCCAGTCTGTGTTTTATGATGCAGTTGGGCTTTGGCAGAATTTCCAGTGTCATTTCCCTAGATGTAAACGATGGCTTGTTTCCTTGTTATACTCTGCAGACTGTCGCGTTATAAGTTTAAGTTCTCTTTGAAATTTCATTAGTTTTTTTGCTGGCAGTCCTGGGCAATCCATTCATCATGTGTAATTCTCTTCTGCTGCAGTTCTGTTGTATTCTCCTCCAGCATCTTTTCCTGAGCTTTGGAACCTGTTCATCTCATGCCTTTTCTCATTCCGGTTGAATTTTTCCGCTGAACTTTAATATAAATCTGGTGGGGCCTTTGAGGGGGGACTGAGAGATCCAGGCTGGGCTTGGCCTGACTCTCTGCTGACACATTTGTCATTTTGAGAGATGGACAGAAGTCCTTGGCAGTTCTCATATGGTTCATGCGTCTGTGAGTGTTGCTCTGCTTCCCACCTTTCTGAACCTATGCTGACTTCAATGCAGGGGATCAGAGCACCAGATAGAAGAGCCCAATGGAATTAGACTTACAGAGATCAAAGCCAATCGGCATCAGAATCACAAGATAAGAACCAGTGGAAAACAAGGGTCCCTGAGGGGACTGACATTGTAGAGATGAAGGCCAGTAGGGATCAGTGTCTCTAAAAGAAGCAGAACTTTGCAGAGAAGAAACAACCAGAGATGAGAATTGAGGAGAGAACTGCTAGCAATGTTCAAAGGTGTAGAGAGGAAAGCGATTTAGCTGTCCTGTATTTCATGACAGCCTCCATTTCTGAAGAAACAGCACTGCTGTCCACCACACCTCCTGTGCTCCATTGTACCTGCAAATATGGGAGTCACAATTCCAAAGAGGCATCAGGCATTATGTGAGGAGAAGAAATGGAAAAGATGACGTCCATCTGTTCTAGTTGTGGAGAAAAAGAAAAGGTGTGTCAGATGCATGTAACCAGTGCTTACATGTTAATTTTTGAAGTCCTGCAATATTCTTTGTGTGAACCGATGTCCATATAGGGAGCGTAAAGTAAACAAAGAAAAATGTGAGGCACATATGTAGAGTAGCGATAGAAGTCTTTGTTTTATGGGCAAGAAAATGGAAACTGCAGATGATCAGTGTATCACAACTAAAGATACTTGGACTGTGTACCATGACGAATGTTCTTTTGCCACTGGAAAAAAACAACCCTTTTGTTTAATAGAAAATTCATTGGGAAAATCTTTGAAAACAAGGTCAGCTATTTGAATTGGGGCTAACAAACAAGGACTTGTTTAATCTCACGGCACGCAGGAAAGTGCTGAAACAGTGCTGTCAGGATAAAATTCCAAAAAAGCACATAATCTTTAAATAATGCAGTTTTCATTCGTCTCCAGTGCTTATCATCGTTTAGAGTTGTTTATGATGGCGTGGCCTAAGGTTCGTGTCCAGAATTCAGAAATGGGGCATTAAAAATTGCAACAACCATGTGGAGCAACACAGGAGATCTGGTGACAGCTGTGGAATAATGACATTTCAGCAGCATGATGTGCAGTTGCTGATATCCTGCTGCTGTGACACACAATGGTCGGTCCACTGTTCCAGTTCTCTGATACAGAAACTGAGGTGTTTAAACCTGAAGCTATGCCGTCTCAGCAGGGTTGAGCCCTTGCTGGAAGGGAGGGGGACAACACCTGCAAACCAGGGCACAGAGCAGCAGAATGTGTAAAAAACAAGCAGGAGAGGTTTCACTCACAAGATCTTCTCCTGCCACAGAGAAGGTCCAAGAGTGATCAGCACACTGCGCGTTACTGTGGGATGGCTTTTGGAGGGGTATCAGCATCACTTTCACAGCCCTTAGCTGAGAGGACACACTGGCAGCCTGTCACACCTTCGCCACAGCTCCTCCCTGAGAGATGCAGTAGCAGCTAGGTGTTTGGGGGGCCTTGTGTGGCCGACGCAGAGTGCTTGATTAAAAACAGCCAGTCATTCAGAAGCCGGCAGGCGGCAGGAGAGCAATGGATCGGCTCCGTGATGGGGTCTCTCACCCATTTCCTTACCTCGGGCGAGAGTGCTTTTTTAATTAAGGTGGTGGGAATGATGGGGAATTTTATTACAGCATACACAAGCACACAAGTGCACACACATTTTATCGCTCAAGTCACAGCATGGCATATAGATCTTTGAGCTAGCAGTAATTAATTTAGTCACACGTACTCACACACACACACACATACACACACACACACACAGGTGTAAACCTCTTCCCATACACATTCACACACCTACACACACATCCAGGCACCCCCCCCCCCCCCATACATGTCTGACTACACACTCACTCCATGCCCACTCACACACACACCTACCCAGAAAAACACACACATGTCCATTCACATATGTTGTTCTCTCAGTGGAGACTGCTCTGTGAACCTGCCCATGCTGGGCTGTAATAGCACGTGGCAATGGGCAGAGATGGATCGACTCCTGAAGCAACAGAGACACAATAATTCATGAGGCCACCTTACTGCATGGCAGCCCCCTCTCCCCCTCCTGCAGCTCTACAACGGAAATGAAGGCCCTACTCCTCTCAGGCAGTCCTGTAGTGCCAGGACTGGCCTACAACGCAGCCCAGGAACAACAGAGGAAACACACCTTTTAATTGGAGTCACCAGGCAGCCCACGGCTTGCTCCCAGCCTTCTTCCTGTGCTGCCTACATATGGAGAAGCCTCTTAAGCCTTGGGAAGTGTGTGGAGCTGGCAGGGTGTTCCTCCATTTGCCAAACCCTTTGCAGCCCATAGTAATCGGACTGTAAGAGATGTTACTACTCAATGTCTAATGCATTACATATAAACAGGTCAGGTATTTGTGTTCCTTCACTTTGTTTTTGTTGAAAGGATAGCATTGGAACAATCAATGTGGAAATTTGTGTGTGTGTGTGTGTGTGTGAGCTGCATAGACGTGTGGATAAATGTGTACTGAGTCAGATAGCTGGCAGAAGAGCACTTGGTGCATCAAATGTCATAAAGCCTAAAATGTGCCTTTAAAAAGCATATTGGCTTTAAAATGTCACCCCCTTAAAAGTCTATTACATGTGGACCTGCTGGTCTATTTCCTTCTTTCAAAGGACGACACCAGGAGTGTCTGCAGTGAGAATTCAGTACCACATTATTTGCCATTTGAGCACTGGCTGTGCTCGCTGATCCTGGGACTGCATGGAATGATATCCCAGGGATTTAGGGTATGAAAAGGCAGAACCCTGGGTTCATTGCACTCGCCAAGATGACTGAGCACCCATTGCAGACAAGCTCTAATTGTTCCCAGACATTCTTGTGGAGGCCAGCCACAGACCCCAAACTGTCAATCACAGCTCTTACTTCCTCTGAAGCCCTGCCCATCATCCCCTGCTGGGCCTCTGCAGGTGGTACAGTGGTGCAGGAGTGGCCAGAGCTCTGTGTATACATGCTGTGCCTGTGAGTGGATGCATATGTGTGGTTATGTGAGGTTATAGGTGCATTTGTGAGTGTGTGTGTTCCCGCATGTGTGTCCTTTTGTTTGCATGTCAAGTTCTTTAGTGTGGGAGGAGAGGTTTACAATATCTGTTTTTATTTTTAGAGCAAAATTTGTTCAGTTTTCCCTGGCACTCAGTAACATGGATTCTGCCAGAGGGGGTTTTATGTTGGGGGTATATTAGTGCTCTGATATGTTGGGCTATTCAAATTAAATATAACTGTCATTTGAAGAAATACTGTGCCTCTGCCTAGCATCTGTATAGTTAACCTGCTCAGCAGTCATTGTGATGGAAACAAAAGCAGGTGCTGTAGTGGTTAGAACCATTTACAGTTGCCTAGTAATAAGAAGGCCTGGGTATGAATCTCACCTCCTGCTGTAGTACCCCTGTAAATAGTATTTAGGTGGAATTGCTCTGATAAAACCTGCTCAGCGGTATTTGTGGGTTGATAATTCATTGTGGTTTAATATAAAGAACTTCTGTTGTAAGTTGCTTTGCCACAAAGCATCAGCTAAATGAAACCAGTGTAGTTTTTTGTGATGAGCTGTAGACTGTGTGGGTATTGACTCAGAATGGCTGCTTTGTGAAGGATGAAAATCTTCTCACAGTGACCTCAGTGCCCTCAGATATAAAGCGTGTGTCACTTCCTGTGTCAAATGCAGATGCCCAACTGGGAGGGGTTATTATTCCAGTGAGAGGCAGATAGTATCTGGAAAAGTGTCCTAATGTTTACACACTGTTAGCTAGCAGTCATCGCACTGTGTAAGAGTTGTGCAGCATGCCTGGTTTGGTTTGACCGTCTCACTGGCACCAGGTCTTGTGCCCTGGGTTTTTGGGCACTGATGTACAACATGTTCACACCCAGCAGGGGGCCTTCCAGTCCTGAGGTCATCTAGGACCACCCAATTCATGTCACAGTGTATCATCTATATGAATACAAGTGAATGACCTCTTCTCTTTCTCTCTGTAGCAGAGCCATGTGGTGGGCAGCTCGATGCAAGTCAGCCAGGTTACATCACATCACCGGGCTACCCTCATGAGTACCCGCCCCACCAGAGCTGCCGATGGGTGATCACAGCACCCGAGCCCTCCCAGCGTATCGTCCTCAACTTCAACCCCCACTTTGAGCTGGAGAAGCTAGACTGCAGGTAAGCTCACTATACATGGCACCCCCTGGCGTCCCAGGACTATGAAGGCTGAGTGAGAGCCGAAGGCTAAATGAGAACACAATGGAATACTTACTGTGGGCAAGTAGGTGGACCAAACCTAATTCTGTGTTCTTTCAGAGGCTCCACCTCAAAAAAGAATGTTGCTGGGTATGAAATACAACTGTGTAAGTGTATCACTTTCCATCCAACATTTTCAACTGCTCAAGCTCCCCTGGGGCTGCCTGCATTCCCCACCGGAGGAGATCAATAACCCGTAGCTCACCCGCACACACAGTTCATCTGTGGCTTTGCAACAGTGGTAATTATGCTTTTAAGTATTCATTACTGTTTTTATGCAAAAGGGATCTGTATATCTCAATAGTTTTTTCAATTAATTATGTTTGTAGTTGTTTGTGGTAAGTTTTGCCATCCTCTGGTGGTCATTCAGAGAAGTGCAGGTAGGGGGGATTACCCGGTTAGAGGGTGGGTCGCCAATAACAATGGATTATATTATATCATGAAAATTCATGTTACAGATACAACTGTTGTCAAGACCAACCAAACGAAGTGTTATGTGATTGAACGCATTAGGTCTGGGATCTGGGTCAACCAAAGGAGGGGCACAGTAAGAACCCCCTTATCTCCCTCCACCCCCTGTTGTACACGGGTACAACAATGCTGTGATTGGCTGAGCCTTTGACTGATACTGCTTCGTTCACCAATCAGATGAGGGAGCCCACAGGGGTCCAAAACAGTTGAGGCGGAATCTCTGCATGCTTCAGAAGTCTATCCATCTGTGCAAGATTTTCCTGTGAGAATAATTAACTGTCTGTGGTTAGCAGTGATGGGCACATTCAGCTGTCAGATGATAATTGGCTATATTGACTCTCGAGTCTGGAGGAAGCACTCGCAACATAAACAGTTAGATTAGTACATTGGAGTAGATGTAGACCACTGCTGTGTGTAGCGTTCCCTAGTGGTAGTGGATCTGGAAAGGCTCTAAACAGAATCCTGGGCAGTGGAGTGTTGTAGCCCCCTCACTGGAGCATCATGTCCCAGTGTACATCTCCACACTGTGAGAATGCAGTGCTTCAAGAGTTTATAGTGGTGGCAGCTGCATCATGGTATCACCTGTCAGTATGTGGAAACACCCTGTGAAAAAAACCCATAAATATCTATCCCTTATCAATAACTGCCTGACTAAAGTGAGGTAGTGGGGGCCAGAACCTATTCTGGAAGCACAGGGTATGAAGCAAGGTACAACCCAGACAGGATGCTAGTCCATCACACACACACACACACACACACACACACACACACACACACACACACACACACACACAAAAAAGCTCAGTTTCTAATTACTGGTTTAGTTGAGAGACCCGTCGTTGCACTAAGAGAGGAAACCGACTCAAACTAGTTGCAAACTCCACACAGACAAAGCCAGGTCCAAGCTTTTAACCCAGGAGCTGTGGTGTACCAGCGATGCCCTCTGCACTGCTGTGCCACCCTTGTCTACAGGCAAAGACAAATTTTCCAGAGATTTTCAGTCCTCACACTGTTGTGTTGTTTTGTGTTGACAGTGCAGGTTTGATAGATGACACAGACTCAGAAGTTCCACTTCCTGGTTTATTTCCCTCCACTCTATTCCGCTGCATGAACGCTGACTCTAGATGGAGTGTGACAGTTTTGTTGGACCTCTGAAATATCTTGACATTCTTTCATTGCAACAGCAGTATAAATATTTTATTTGTCGTTGTTAAAAGGCTTCCACCAGAACTTTCCTACACGAGTCCAGCCTTGCCTTCTCCCAGACTCTTTTGTCATCACGCATCAGCAGGATGTCCAGCTCTGATGGTGGGTGGGAGTTCTGAACAGTGACAAAACTTAGTCACGTTTCTGATCCTTTCAAAAAATATATATCCCACGAGAACTGTCCCTATTTAATGGATCCATTAGAAAACAAAACCCACATGAAAGCTGTTATTTATTTATTGAGTTGGACGAATGCATTTTTCCCCACGCTAATGCCTCAGCCATTTGCCGAGGTTACAGCAGGACATGTTTCTCAGTTGAAAAGAAACAAATAAAAGACTATAACTTGAGTGGTCTGGAAGGTCTGTTTTTTTGTGCATTACTACACTTTTGCCATACTTGCCCTATACTGCAGAATTGTTTCTGTAAACCTGGCCCCTGCTGTATATATGAATACATGGGGACATGTGGCTGTGGGAAGTGTGTGTTTTGGGTTGTGTCTTGGCCTCAGCATGAGTGCAAGCTTGTGTTCAGGGTAAACCCATGTAAATCCATCTGATGACCTGTCCACTACACTAGGTGAGTTGAGGCGTTTGTCTGGACCTGTCCCCAGAGTATCTCAGCAGGCCATTCTAACAAGGCGGCTGGAAAAGTTGTCACAGTGAAAGGGACTAGTGTATTCTTTTGGAACACTGCATGGGATGCACTATTATTGTATGAAGTGTGGCCAGGAGAGGACAGCCAGTTGTCACCTAGAGGACCCCAATATACGATGTCAGCCAGCAGAAAGATTTCTCAGATATAAAAATGCAGCAGTATAAAGTGTAAGTTGAACTCAGTAACAGTGTCAACTGAGCAATGAAATCTGCTGCCTCTGCTTATATAGAGCTGGCTCCTGAGTGTGTTGAGCCTGCAGTTACAAGGGACACGAGCAGGAACCCCATAAGCAGTTGTCTCCATCCTGCCAACGGGCAGTGCCCGGCCACCCACAGCCACTCTGCTGCAGTCACTGCCATAACCCCCTGCCGGGCAACTCACGTCTGAAGGCAGGGGACTGGCTGCAGTTGTGACAACGGCTGTCACCATGCCCTAAGGAGACAGGAAGCGCATGCTGCTGGTGCTGTCGAGGTGGGTGTATAGTGACTGCATAGCAGCATCATGAAGAATGCCACTAGTGGTGGTCTTTGACTGCGGTCAGTCAACATGTGAGTACTTACTGCTATGGGCTGCAGGCTGTGCCACTCTGACTGCTGTAGGCTTACAGAACCAGTACTAAGTGTTAGTATACAGCCAGTACCAGTACTCATTGTCAGTGTTATACAGTGGTGTGATTCTACATGCACTAGCTTGTATCAGTACTGACTCAGTGTCAGTACTTGATGTCCTGTGACTTGTAGTCAGTGTTGAGTTTAGATGCCATGTCAGTATTTGGTGACCAGTCACTAGTACTCAGTTTTGATTTTATATGTAGTGTCAGTTCTTTGTGTCCCATAACTAGTACTGTGCTGCTGATTTTGAGTTATTCAGTGCTGTTAGTATTCAGCCAGTATGAGTACACAGTGTCATGTCAGTGAAATGGTCCCTGTGTCCCCCTTCCAGGCTGCAGGTGTTTGATATGGCACCATTTTGAACCTCAGGTCCTAGAGATGTCTCTCCCCTGCCTCTGCCTTTAAGGTCTTTATCATGATTTGTAATTTTTGAGGAGAATGCACGCCCTTTGCCAAGAACCTGCCGGCTCTCTGTTATGAATGAAGTCAAGCTGAATGAATTTAATGAAGTCAGATTTTTCACAATATATATGCAATGCAGTTTGCAAGAAACCACTCAGTTTCTTCCTTGCCGTCCCTGTCATGCTTGCTCTCTCCTTATTCTCCGCCATGGGAGATTAATCCTGTCTGCGGATATTAGCTGCGCACCTCTCATAATAAAGAGGAAAGGCTGATGTTGTTTGCTTCTCCCTCTCCCAGCATTCCTCTCTTGGTAGACTTCTCAGGCGGGGAATACAGGTTTCATGAAGGATGACTGCCAAGTGAATGTGAGGCTGATCTTATCTGCTGCACAAAGGGTTTTGGTTATTATTTTACTTATCACAAATACTGCAGTTTCTTGAGTTTTGGCATACAAGGGTATTTGAGAAAAGATGCCACTGGAGCACATGCTCCGACTCAGGGTTGCGCCTGGTCTGTGTATGCTGACATCGGGTTCTGAGTGTGACATGTTGTGTTGACTTTAGTCTTGAACCATTTTGCAAAGGCAAACAAGTGGAGTTCATTACGTTGAACCCAGAGCCTTCTATCTGCATGTACAACATGGGTGGTCGTTTGCTCTTGAGATTTAAAGTACATTGGGGGCCTTCAGGTGGTCAGACCTTACAGCCAAATGTTTGCCGTCTTAAAAGAACAACTGGGTTGTGTTGTGAGGTGTCCATGGTAACGAATGCATGGCTGGGGCTACGGGGGGGGGGGGGGGGGGCGGCACGCTCTGCCGAGGAGAGGTGGCAAAGGAGCCAGCCGCCAAATTGAGCATTATCAGAAAACGGATANCAGCTCTGTTTAGTTGCACTTGTGTGTCAAGTAAAATAACATGCACAATGCATAATCTTTACATCATTTGCCATTCTTTTTTGTTGTCTATAAAAGTGACCGCCCTTTGGTGGCCCACCTGTTCATAGTTCTTTAAAGGAGAAGTGTCCAGATGCATGACGTGTAGAAAAGCAGCCCTTGATCCTGCTGGGATGCACGTTCTCCGCTGGTGTGATGGATGACGGTGGTAGAGCTTCTGCTCCACGCTCATTGCACTTCTTTACAACCAGTCTTTTTTTCTTCTGGGTGGACTTTAGCACATCATCTCCCCACATGCTTTACAGCTATAGGCAGGAGTATTTGATAGACCAAGTCTGTTTTTATGTGTTGGAGGGTAGTTGCCAGTGGTGACCTTGGATGACAAGGTCTAACATGGTTCTGAGCCACAGCAAAGATATTATTCTTTACAGCTCCTGTTGGTGGGCTTTACTGATTGGTATATTTTTTATGGCCTGGGGGTTAGACCACATCAAGACTGTCACCCACTTCCTCCTTCTGATGTGGTGAGAGTAGGTAGGTGACCACAAACCCCGAAGACCGCCTTCCCTCCTTTAGTCCCCTGTGTTTGAACCCACCAGGATGTTCATCCAAATGTCACCATCAGAACTGGTTTTGAAGTTTTCACCACTCAATCTAATCTGCCATCATTAGAATTTATTCCCTTACCGCAAAGTTTTAGGTTAAAATTTAGAATAAAGTCTATTAGCTGAAACGAAAATACACTAACATTTAAAAAATTCACAGGCACTGATAGCGCTTAGATAATAGATGTTCAAACCAAGGCCCTTATAAAGGTGGATGAGTGTCCCCAGTAAAGGGCTGTAACCCCATATTCAACTACCCTACTGCGGTTTTTCGCTGATCAGCCATAAGTGATGAAGGGGAAGGAAGGTTCACATTTGTTCTCAGGAAAAATTGTAAATGGCAGCTGTATCAATCTACTGGGAATCTATTCAAACATCTACTTAATATTTCAGAGGCACTTAGAGCTTATTAGCCCTCCCGGGGGGCAGCTGTGGCTTTCTGTATGGACTGTCGTTTCTGAAGTGTCCACATTTCCTTCATGCCCAATCAGAGGTTGTGTGCTGCTGGGGAGATGTGCATGGCAGAATGTTCTGGAAAACAATGTGTTTGTAGGTCAAGTGTTGCACGCATCTGCGTAGTGCCAAGGTGTGGCTGGAACATTGTTTGATGCATTTTTGCCCCCTCTTCTGCTTCAAATGAACCTGACCACTCTTCACTGACATCGCATGGGTCCTTACATACTGCAGGCAAGACAGGTGACTCTCAGAAGAGCCTGTTCCATTCAAGGTGTTTTTAGTGTCCTTCTCACCCTGAGATGGGCAATGTTTAATCTGTTCACCTCATTGCACACAGAGAGAAGAGCAGCATTGACAGAGCTGAGGATAGACATCTCCCTGGACCATGTCTCTTTCATTACTGCTGCTCCTCTGTTGTCAGTCAAACACTCCCATCCTCAGGGGGAGCTGGTAGCACACCAGCACTAATCCACAACCACCAGCAGACCACGATGAAATCAATTAAAACCAGACCGGTTTCTGGTTGGCACGCATTGGCTGCCGCCATGGTTACAGCAACTGCCCTGCGCCCACTCAGTTTCATGGGTCCCTGTGAGGATGGCACTATCATAGCCATGACAGTATGTACAGTAACTAAGGGGAGGTGTGAATGAAGTGGTGCTGTGCATGTGCCTATGCGCTCCTGACAGTCGGCTTCCTGTACCCCAACCCCCTGCCCCTCTCCTCCACTCTGAGTGCCATCAGTTATGAGCAAGTCAGCAGAGGGGAGAGCAGCAGCAGGAGGCAAAGCATCATTTCATCTCTGGCATGACTGTAACAGGACCCTGTGCACAGGATTTTTCTTCAAACTGCATTCACAACATTTGAGAAAGGTTTCTATCTTTCCATTGCAGGATGTGTCTGGTGTGCTGGGGTCTCTGCCTGTCCCCAAAAAACCATTCCCCATGCCTGTTACTGTAATGCTAACGGTACAGCTCTCTTTCAGCGTCACCCAGCATCTCCAGGACACTGGGTCTCCTCCAGTGTCACTGTCTGACCTTAGGTGTTTCAAGGAGCATCAGAGTTTGGTGCTAAATGTAGCAATTCCTCTAAAATTTTGCTCAAATAAACTTTTTTACTTAACCATTAGCGTGACAGGGTGCCTTGTTGTTACGGCTTTGGGTACCACTGTCTCTCCACTTGGGCTCCTTCTGTAGTATCCCAAGCACGTTCATTGTTCATAGCAAAAGAAATTGTAGATGCTCAGGACGACTTCAGAAGTTGGACACCTCAACCTGGGTTTCGGAAATTGTAATTCCTTTTTTTTCTTTGCAATTCATTTAAAGTGAGAGAGGCTTAAAATTAGGCTGTAAAGTGTTTAATGTGTTTCAAAGTTGCCAATGATCAAAAGTCTGTCTCTGACAGTGATGTTACTGTGTGCTACCCCCCAGAGAGCACCAGTGATGATGACAGAACAGAAACAGGAACAGAACTCATTACCTTGGCAATGGTCAGTCCTGCACACAGCCTTTCATTGTTATACCAGGCTGAGCTGTGTGAGACTTGTGACTGGCTCCCTCAGAGCAGACAAACTCCTTCGTATGGCTAAAAACACCAGAGAACTTCATACTTACAATCAGTAGGAATGAAACAGTCAGAACAGACAGCAGGTAGTGCAGTGATGAGAGTTGCAAGTTGTGGAAGAAAACTTTATGCAACAAATATATGAATAAATATATAACAAATATATAAACAAAAACACAAAAACTTCAGTTCATTGCAGCAGTAATCAGTTATGGCAATACAGTATACAATATAGCAGAAGTCTCAAGGTACCTACCCTCAAGATACTTCCCCAAATCCACCTCAAGCTTTTATACTGTAGCTTGCACATGTCCTTCACATGTACAAAATCATTCATCCAATCGAATTACAGCATAAAAACATTATTCAGCAGAACATGTCCAATTCACAGTGTTTTATACAATTCACTGGAACTGCAACTAAGCAGTTTCTGAAATTGGTAGGAAAAGAATCATACAAACATAAAAGATAAAGGAGAACATATAGTGTGTTACCATGTCCCATAGCAACAGAAAATTTTGGATCATAAAAACTTATTTTTATCAGAACACCTATGGTCCTGTGTGACATCATTTTTTATTCTGCAAAACATCCACTCAAAACACCCAGGTTCAAATCCCAGCTCCTGCTGTAGTGCGCTTGATTAAGGTACACATCCTGAATTGCTCCTGTAGAAATTATCCAATTATTTAAATGGGTGAATAATTGTACGTTGCTTTGGCGTAAAGTGTCAGCTAAATGAATAAATATACACAGGCCCCAGTGGGGCTTTTAAGTGCTGGAAGCTTCCACGAGAAAAGCATGTCTTGTAAACCAAACTGCCAGAGCAATTCTCTGTTAATTCATCATTTCTTCAAAATGCCACAGATGTGACTGAGAGCTGGATTTTCTATATGTGTGGAACAGCAGGCTCTGGTCCAGGGCTGTGCAGGGCTGTGCAGGGCTGTGCATGAATGTACCAGGTGGCTACCAGGGTTAATTAAGGAAGCACAGGTGTGTTTGGCTTTAGCCCTAAATCCTGTCTGAGCTTAAAGGAGGTGATCTGATTTTTACTATGAGAGTGCCACATGGCTAGCAGGGGCCAAATTATGAAATTAGGTGGATTTGCCCAAACTCTGCTGCCTCTGTTACCCACTGACCTGATTATCCTCTGTCTCTGCCACAGGTATGACTTCATCGAGATCCGTGATGGGAGCTCGGAATCAGCAGACCTGCTGGGAAAGCACTGCAGCAACATTGCCCCACCTGCCATCATCTCCTCTGGGCCTGTGCTGCACATCAAATTTGTCTCTGACTATGCCCACCAGGGTGCTGGCTTCTCACTGCGATATGAAATCTTCAAGATAGGTTGGTGTGATATGATCGGTTTCCTCAGTAACAGTAAATCCTGTACAGACCCACGATCTTCTTTTCACAAGGTGGCTTCCTCATGAGGCCCAGATGTTTCATTTATGTCATGCTGAAGGCTTCCCACAAGAAGAGTTGTAAGTGTTTGGTGGCTAGTTCTGGTGTAACAGAGATGCACAGTAGGAATGTTAGATAGCTGTGTCCATTCCAAATGAGAATGCTTTGTGACAGACGAAGTAGTCTGCAGATGATGAAGGCTTTTGCAGCACTTCTGAGAGGAAGTGATGTCCCAGACACCCAGGTCCCCTGAGATTATGCAGTGAGTGCGAGTGGTGTGTGCCAGTTCTGTGCTCCTACAGTGTAATGAACTCTCAGGTCTCAGTCACAACAAACAATCTGATTTTGAATAATGATGAGATCAGATGCTGTGTAAAAGCGGTTGCCATGGAGTTAGTAACATCCCACTGCTCTGTAGGAGTATTGTTGAGTGAGTGTGAGAAAGAGAACAGCAGAGCAATGTTTCTGCACGTATGTGAGATACAGAGGTGAAGCAGTGTGTATATCAGCAAACCATATCACCACTGCAATGTGTAGGTGTGTGTCTCCCCAGAGCAGTGTGTGTTATAAAAGAGCTATTCCTGCTTGTGTGTCCCGCCAGAGTGATGTGTTTGTCCCAGAAGAGCTTCCCGTGCCGCCTCGCCCAAGTGCGGTTGTTTGTTTTAATATGTCAGGCTCTTGCCAAATATTTCCGAAAGCTGCTGTTTACAAGTTCAGGGAAAAGGTGGTGAATGGTGCCAGAAAGTGAAGCTCCCATAAGACACTTGTTTATTTACACTGGTGTTGGCTGCCTGTGTGCAGTGCAAGGACTAGAGGGCCATGCTATCACCCTGTGATTGGATCTTGCACAAATACACAGCTTGGAGTGACCACCCTGCGTGTTCCTCCCAGTTGGGAATGAAGCCTCTCATAAATCCTTCCTTTTCCTCTGACAGGAAGTCAGGGTGTTTCTTATGATGAGCTCCACTAAATGCGACTGTAGGCATTTGAAAGGCCTGCTTTTAGCCAGATTGCCAAAGTCTGGGTTTTGTGGACAGCCATCACAGCTTCTTCGATGTCGTACTTCCGTGGTGTCTACCATGGTTTTTCTGGTCATGGACTCCCAACAACTCCCACTCTCCCTGGCCTTGTTTTTTTCTCCTGGTGAGGGATCCCTCTTACGAGGGATGTAGACAGTATTGTTAAACTGAATTAAGAGTACTGCCCTCTGACCTTTGTTCCTCCCAGATCTCTTCCTGTTACCCCTTTATCCCCTTTTCCCCTGGGCTGTAGGAAACCTGCCCAGAGTCTGTGACCCCCCCCCACTTCTGCTTCCTCATCCTTTTGTCCTCTTCACGACGACACTGGTGGTTTAGTCACACTTAGGTTTAACCCCTTGGCCACGCCTGCTAGCCTGCTTCTGTTGCCATGGTGACAGCAGGAAGAGTTCCCACAGAGCCTGGGCCCATCACTAGAACATCGGGACTTGGGTCAAGGAGAGCTAATTATGGCTGTTCCCTTAACTGAGCCCAGCCATTGCTTTCACCCCAACCTGTGGCTATGCAATCTAGAAGTCATGGTGGTGATGAAAATATTTTCTGCTGCCTGAGGTTTTCCATGCTCCTCCTCTGTTCCCTGTCCTCCTTCCCCATTGGTGTGATCCTGTGAATCCCAAACCTGATAAAATTGTTGCACTCTGCAGAAATACCTCTTTTTGGTAATTACCAAGCATGATGGCTTTACTGGCAGTTGGACTGCTACACTGTCCCCTGGATTGGTCAGAAGTGTTGCACAGTACAGTGTCTTTATTCATCTCTGCCATATAGCAATCTGCTACAGTCCATGAGCAGGCCAGACAGAAGCACTGCATAGGGCTCAGACTGCAGCAGATGTGCCTTAATGGTGAGGTGATCACACTGACTGGTACAAGACAAACAGACAACCTGCTGAATGGGGGCAGCTGGAGAGTCGCCAACATGGCACACGCGTGCGCCTTCCTCTGGAGACACAGCACCCCCTGGAGTGCCGCAGACCGGCTCCACTTCTACCCAGCAACCCACAATAACATCCTCATTACTTCTGCCTGAGTGGACGCCTCTCTTGCCAAATCCACACTCATGGTGTGTGCATATTGGGAATGTAGGGTTGGGGGGGTGTGTCTGCACTGTTGGGGGTGGCTCATTGGGGGTTTTTTTGGTCTGTTCATAAACATGAACTAATGGGCCCAAGGGCTGTTGGCAGCAGGCTCAGTCATGCTGTGCAAACTTACACAGCCTCACGCACACACAGACTGACATGTACAGAACTTAGAGGATCAGACAGCGGGAAGCAGGTCAGCCGTCATGTTCACTGGCACGTGTGCATTAACACATTTTACTGTGGTTCTGTGGTGTGGGCAGGCTTTATAGGGGTAGAAAGAACTCACAGCATTTGCCAACTGACACAAAGACTGAGGGACTGTGTGAGACTATAAGAGACTTTGGAAGACAGTGGGAGACTGTGGTATAATACACCACACTGTGGGTGACTCTGGTAGGATGTGGATGAATGGGTGAATGGGGTAGACTATCTGTGACTGTGGGTGACTGGTAGACTGTGAATGACTGGGTGATACTATGGGTGACTGGCTTCCTGTGAGGGATGATGGTACACTGTAGTAGATAGTAAGAAACGATGGCAGGTAGTATGAGATTCAGAGATTTTGGTATATTGTGTGAGTGTAGGTGACTGTAGTACACCATGGGTGACTGTGGTAAACTGGTAGGGGATGGTAGGTTGTGGTAGACCGCACAATGTAGTAGAAGCCAGGTAGTTTGATACTATGAGAAACTGATTCATTGTAGAAGACTGTGGTAGGTTGTGGTAGATGATGGTAGACTATAGCAGATAAGACGTGGTGGTGTGGTGTGAAGGTGGGAGACTGCCACAGTGATTTGTGTTGGGTACAGGCATGACAATGCCCACACTACCAGGCTGTTATTTATATCTGAGTGTGGGAGCAGGCAGTGGGACCACAGTGAAGGCTGCTCTTTCCCCAAACACAAGTGGCATCCCTGTATACATGGCTAACTGTAGCCCTGAAGGACTCTGTTCTTACTGTGGTGGCTACTGTGCCAGAAACACCTGAGAGAGCAGAAATGCCACTGGCTCCACCACCCGTAGAACCATGTGTCCTGGCACTCAGTTCAGATGGCGTCATTGGGCTTGGCCCATCCGAAATGAGCCACCCAGAGAGGAAGCTATGCAGCCATGAAGCGTAGCGTTCTTATTTTATAGAGGCGTCTGGCACAGTGCACGGGCAACACTTACAGCAGACAGGAGGTGGGTGCGGGCACGAGAGACTGGGCAAGCATGCTGTTGGGCCGCCTCCCAGCCTTTTCCAGTACTTAGTCCAGCCAGGTCACCACTGGGAGACTGGGTATAAATAGTCAAGGCATCACAGTTATTTAAGAGTTAAGAGCTGCAGATTACTGGTTGTTTGTTTTTTGATCCCTTAATTCCAACATCCCCCTGCCCCCACATACACACTGTCTGCTTGAGACCCTGTCAATATCTCCCTTTCTGTCTCGCTTGCTTTTCCCTCCCTCTCTTTCTCTCAGAATCCTTACAGCTAGGAATTGAAGTTTTCTTCCTTACAAACTATGCCTGTCAGTTTCTTAAAGTGTATGTGCATGAGACCTTCTTTGTGTAATTTGTGTGTGTGTGTGTGTGTGTGTGTGTGTGTGTGTGTGTGTGTGTGTGTGGAGCGTGAGTGCATGTGTGCGGGAGAGCGCGTAGGCGTCAACTCCCCCACACACTGCTGTGTGATAGGCACAGGTGCCCCCCAGCAGAAGTGTCTGTGGAGCAGCAGAGGCAGGACTGTTACTTCTACTGGAGTCACACCGACTCTAGGTCATAGAGGGGGGGCACGGAGACTGAGGGCTGAACTCCTGACTCGGTATACATCTGAATAGCTGATGAGATATGGGGGAGCAGGAAAACTGGGCTTCCCGTTTTGTTGTTTTCTTTCCTGCTCCCCTCCTTGAGATTTTGGTTGTGTGTTCCAAATGTGACCCACTTTACCCTGCTCTGCTGAGGAGACTGACAGGCGATCAGGACCAAGGGCATGAAATATGAATCAGTGACACACACGCTAAAAACATTTAAGTGTGGCACAGCCTCACAAAGCTTTTTCCACAACATGGTGGAACAAAACTGCCAAACAGCATCATATTTTACTGATTGTTTTTTTTGTGGCTTTTTATTAGCATGGTTGTATAGGGTTATAGAAAGTGCCTGCAGCGCTTAACCAAGAAAGCACTTTTGGCTGGAGTTGCAGCTCCTGAGTCATCTGTACCTAGGCCAGATTGATGTGCGGGGTGTCCTGCTTCTGAGGAAACCTGTTAGCTTGACCTACCCAGCCAGAGACAGACTTGGGTACAATATGCCAACACCGCATTTCAAAGCATCTTGTCAGGACTTCTGCACAGCTGACCTGTCACAGCAGCTCCTCACATGCTGTTTGTTTCAGTATTGCCATCTTTGTCCTGATTACTAGAGCAGTTGAGGCTTGGGCCTGTGTTTGTTGGTTTTCAATCTGAAATGTTTCTCAATGGTTTCAATGGTTTTTAATTTGAAGACGTGATATGCAGCATTGTGGGTACTACTGATGCCTGGCAGTGCCTGGACTGTGTTTAATGTGGGTTCAAATGTGGCTTGGACTGCTGAGTTTGCATTTTCTCCCCATGTTTGTGTACTTCATAGCATGCTCAAAAGATATGTGTTTCAGGTGCACTTAAACTGCCCTTTTCGCATATCTGAGTGTCTTCTGCATCACCCTGCTTTATAAATTGTAGGGAGTTTCGTACAATTTTTTGTACGATGTACACATTGTAAATATATGCTATATTGAACAGTGTCTTGTTTGTACCTGATAATAATAATAATAATAATAATAATAATAGCATATGGATTTGGAAAGTAAAGATCTGGTAAACAAATGTAAATGTTGCCGTAGTAAATGCTCATTATACTTCTCATGGTTGTGTCCTCTGCCCATTGTAGGCTCGGACTGCTCTCGGAACTTCACAAGTCGCTCTGGGGTGATCGAGTCCCCTGGGTATCCTGACAAGTACCCTCACAACCTGGAATGCACCTTTATCATCATTGTGCCACCCCGCATGGATGTCACCCTGACCTTCATGACATTTGACCTGGAGAACGACCCCTTAATGGTGGCAGAGGGAGAGTGCAAGTACGACTGGCTGGAGGTTTGGGATGGTCTCCCACAGGGTGAGTTTAGCACACAAAATGTAGCATGTGTTTGCTGCACATTTGCCACATTGGTTCACAGCTCAGAGCCTAAGCATAGATGATGACCATCATTTTATTGTCTGTATTGCGTAGGGAAGTAACGGCACCGTTGAAGATCAAATAGTCTAATTTACTACAGCAAGACAAAACTATTGAGCTGTTGGGATATAATTATTGACTGCAGGGGTGCATTTGGGATTGTGTAGAGGGCAAACGTATTGACCTTTGTTACCAGTCTAAACTGGGACATGAATAATAGTGTAATAGGATTTAATTTCTACTTGGAGCAGAGTCCCTTCCACTCCACCCTGCAGAGTGCAATTCTAAAGGAATAGAAAGTAGCCTTTCTCGGCAGGCTAGCGAGTAAAACAAGCAGCCATCGGCCAGATTGCGTTGTATTGTGAAAACACAGCATTGAGCTTGGAGACTAGGAGCCCTGGAGGGAGAGGTGTTCACGAGTGTCACTTCCGGTTAGCTGGTACTTAGTCTTGATATGCTAACCATCCCTGCTGTCAGTAAGGAGAGTTATTTGTGCCATTTGCTCAAGAGCCTTTTTGAAATATCCACTTCTCCCCAAAAGAAAAATCAATGTCTCTGATCGATTCGTACTTATTTCATGGCTCCTTTAACGCCCTCCATTCTCTGTTCTGAGATGGGTGTGAGAGAAGAAGGATTTATAACACCAGAGAACCAGTCCTCTGTTGCCCAGGAGCCAGGCAGCACACTCTTTACATCTGACACATGTTGGCACAGCTTGAGTTCCCAATTTAAAATGGAGATAGGAGTGCAAAATAAACAAACAAATAAAGTTTGTGAATCAGCCACAGTGAGAGTATGTCTACTGCTGGGGGCCGAGCAGAGCATCAGCATTCATGACACCCAGATCACTTTGTCATGTGGCAGAAACACAGCCTGCATGTGGGTTGGTCCCTGATCTAGGTTCCACAGGTAAATGAGGGTTTGCATAAATTTTAATTGCCAGTTTATTAAATTGCCAGACTCAAAGGTGGACGTACTGGTTCTCTTGATTCAGAGTCCATGACCTCTGTCCTTTATTTATCTTGAGGTGCATTCTGTGTATGGACTGTGCTAGTGATTTGTGCCACTTGTGCCATCCTGTGTGCCTGCAGTGGGTCCTCTGATTGGACGCTATTGCGGGACTAAGGCACCGCCTGAGATCCGGTCCTCCACAGGCCTCCTGTCCCTCTCCTTCCACACGGACATGGCAGTGGCCAAGGACGGCTTCTCTGCTCGGTACAACATGTCGCACAGAGAAATCAGCGACAGTGAGTGTCACACTCCTTAATTTTATATACACCTGTATGGTCTTACCAGGTTTTGTTGCCGTTCTTTACCCTGCATCTTTCTACAGCCTTCCACTGCAGCAATGCCTTTGGCATGGAGTCCAGAAAGATCTCAGATGACCAGATCACTGCCTCTTCCACTTTCAATGAAGAGCTGTGGTCACCAAGGCAGGCACGACTAAATAATGACGATAATGGCTGGACTCCTAATGAAGACAGCAACAAGGAGTACATCCAGGTGAGCCGACTGTCTCACAGCAGCTGCTTGCTGATTGAAGAAGCAAAAGTACAAAAAAGATCTTGCAGAAATAAAATACAACTGATTTGTATGTCTACTGTTTTAACTGTTTGAGAAAATGCTACAGAGGCTGTAGCAACAAGGGCATACAGGGAACAGCTAAGTAAAGTGGCTATATCCTGATGCCAGGGTCTATCGTTTGCTATAGCTTGCAGCATATCTGGAAGCAATTTTGACAGGATTTATGAATGTGCACAACAGGCTTCTGAGATTTGCTGCTATACAGGGCCCTAAATCCTGATGGCCTTGGCTTAGGGTGGGTGTAAGACTCCATCACAGGGTGCTATACCAGTCCATCGGAAGCAGGGTTGGTAAAGGCATTCTTCCTCAGCGGGCCCTTCAGTGGAGTGCCATCCCAGGAGCCAGGCCTTTTTCCTGCATCCTGCATGGCTGCGGTCAGTCCTTCTGCAGTCCCCGCGTGCCTCCCCAAGTCCCAGCTGTTGTCCAGTGTTAGCACTTAGGAGGTGGGGGGTGCCTTGCCCTCAATGTGCCCTAATACCCTGTGGCAGAGAGCGGTTCCCAAACCATTGACAGCTGTTTTAAATGCCAGCGTGCCTCACCACCTTACCTCTTTCAGTTCCACCTGCTTTGGGTAGGAGTTGTCAATGCACCCATGCAGATACTAGATGTATGTGTAAGTCTGTGTCCAGCAAAATAGAGAAACTCACAAGCTTTGACCTTTAAATGAGTAGTTTTTTGCTTACTGATCTTGGTGCATCTTCACACCCCTGTGCTGTGGCCACTGGGGCTGTGGGATGGGGTTTTGTGAGAGACTTTAGGAGAATGCAGACCTGTTCCACTTGCTCTGCAACACTATTCACTGTCAGAGTCAGAGTTCTAGAACCTTCCACTGAATATTCTTCTCAGCAGTTTTGGCAGATCATTGGCCTCCTCATTCCCTGTTGTGGAGTTAGCTGGCAGTGCATGGCGGTGCTGATGGTAACTGTCAGCTGATTGATGAGGGTGCTTTGTGGGTAATAAATAGTTAGCTGTAGCCCTCTGTGATATTGATTCCCACATCAAGGTATGTTTCTTTCCCTTTGGCAGACACAGGGAGAACAAGGCTTCTAAATACAGCCTGTTCCTCCCTGTTGATTTTCCTTTAATGCTAATATGACACATAAGCCATCTGTGGCCTCTGCAGTGAGAGCTACCACTTAAGTAGAACCTTGCACCCATGTGAGAAGATCCTGCTGCTCATCCAAATGGAAAATACAACAGGAATTGTCCTTTGAGTGAAACAGAGATGACATTTGGGGTTGAGTGTCTATGCTGAGGAGCAGGAGATTAGATCAAATTAGCACTGGGCCCATTGCTATTAATCTGCAACGGTGGGTGAAAGATCTCAAGGTGATGGTGGCTGACACCTTTCATGATCAAAGGTGAGAAGAAAAATCCATCACACCTTGTCTTCTTCTCACCCTGTCTTGATCAGGTGGACCTGAGCTTCCTCAAGGTCCTGACTGGTATTGCCACCCAGGGGGCCATCTCCAAGGAAACACAGAAGTCTTATTATGTCACCACCTTCAAACTAGAGGTCAGCACCAATGGGGAAGACTGGATGATCTACCGCCACGGCAAGAACCACAAGGTATTGTCATCCAGAACCTGTTGACCTCAGTAAACTGTAACTGTCCTGTGTGATATTCAATGTACATGTGCTTTCACTTTAGCTTGCAGTATTTTGTTCATTTGCACCCTGCTGTTAGCCGACTGTGTCTAATGGGAACTAGAGAAGGAAGGTTACCTGCCAGTTGGAACAATGGCTCTTTGTTGGTTTTCCCTACTGTGTCACCTGGCGTAACCACCTGTGCTGGGGGCCTGTAAACAAAGAGAGCGTGGGAGACTTCCACTGAGGTGTTGCTGAAGGGGAGCTGGTGGGGGTCATGGCTGACATGTGTCTGGTACAGCAATCAGGGTCTCATCTTCATCACCCTGCTGGCAGTTACACCATGTATGCTCTTAGCCTACGGTTCCGCTTCAGCGGCACAGTTGCTGGGAATCCTGGGAAAGGTGCTCCCCTCCCTGCCGAGTAAACACACTGCTCCAAAGCAGGAGGGACTTGAGATGGGGGCACATGGCAGGCCAATGGGGCCTCACCATCCGAGCTATAGCTCTGAAGGAAGACAGACTTCCCCACAATCATGTACTGCAGGCCTAAAAATGTTGAAAAAGAAACAGAGAAACTGTAACACTAGAGACTGACACACGAGGGAGGTCGTAGAGAATACCGTTAAAACTTGACGGAGGGTAAATTAATAGGAGGCACTGTGTTAATGACTGGAGTGAGGGCTTGACAGGAGGTAGGGTATAAAACACTCATCATCTTTATTACCTGGAAACCCCTGAAATCTGCTTTATGTCTGATTGCTTTAGGGGAGGAGCTGGAGAAAATCCAGACCAGTGAGATGAAGATTTTTGTAAAAAAAAAAAAAAAAAAACAACTGAAAATTTTTAGGCCATTACAAACTGGTGACAGGCTGAGTCTCTGTCATTATTGCAGATTTACTCTCCCATCAGTTTTTAATCTTGGTTTTTAAATCTCAACCGCAAATCTCAGACTTCATGCTGAAGCCCTTGGCGCCCACTGTGTTTATGAGATGAGCATTATGAAAATTCAGATTTATTCAGTTTGGTATTTTGTCTCAGTTGGAGGCCATTGTGAGTTGTCTGCTCATCTGTGCATTTGCCGCAAGTCCCAGATACGGTTGTCCTTCTGAACACTTGTGTTTGTTGTCTTTTGCTTTCTATGAGAACTGTCTGGTTTCTGCAACAATTCCCCAGACTATTTCTATTTAGATTTATCTGAAGGCTCTCCTATAACTTCTCTGTTCTACATGAATTAGTGGAGGAGTGGTTATTACTATATTTTTCTCTCTTAGTCACAGTTATTCACAGCTGTTGACATTTTAAAAAAGAGCTGTAAAGTGTAGCAGGCTGGCTATTAAATGAGTGTTCAGCTGGACTCTGTGTCATGGGCTCCTGAGTCTGGCAACCCCGTGCATTCAATAGTTTTTGCTTTATCTAACTTTTAATTAAACAGTTTATTTAAACTAAAATACTTGATTGAGAACTGCATGGTGGCTCAGAGAGTAGCACTGCTGCCTCAGAGTACCTGGGGTGGTTGGACAGGAGTTTGAGTGAGGCTTAGCCTGTATGAAGTTTCCTCCAGGTGCTCTGGTTTTCTCCCACGGTCCAAAGACATGTTTCCAGTTAACTGGTCTCTCAAAATTTCCCATAGCATGTGTGAGTATGCCCACCCTGTGATGAGTTGGTGACCCATTTTGGTTATTTTGGTTGTGGTTTCATAACCTAATGTCCAATGATTCCAGACCCCAGCAACCCTGCTCAGGATTAAGCAGTGAATGATAATGAATGGATGTACAGACTTGACTGATGAATTTGATACATTTAGGCACAAAATTACTATATTGTTCAAGTCTAGGAATGTAATACATATTTTTGATATTTGTGTTTCTAATGGGAAAGAATATTTTAATTTTTTAACCATTAGGTGTTTTTTGGCAGTAACACAAGTCATGGAAGGGTGCTCAGAAAGCCATTTAGTTTAGGAATGAGTTAAAGGCAGTGTGGTAGCATCATGCAATGCTCTGGGTGGTTCAAGAGGTGTAGTGTTGGATGCTAGTGCTGGTGAGCATGTTATTGGAGATGCTTGCCCAGTGCTACCATCTCCAAAAACCCCCAACTAGTGATAAATAACTATATGCTGTTGATCTGAGATGATGGCTTTCTCACCATCACACCCCCAATACATTCCATCTGAAAAAGCCATCACAACGAGACACAGTAATTTACACTGATGTTACATCTTCCACTACTGTGGTTCTCCTGGGAAAAGGAAACAGCATGCAGGACGTATGGAGAACAGATCCCAGGGCCTAACTGCCTGTAGCATGCAGGTCTGTTTGCACCACCTCACCTATTTACCTCCTGGTGATCCTGTAATAGAATGGCAGGGAAGAAGAGTGTAGGCCCAGATCTGATGTCATGTAAAGTCGACAATATTTTGCATTAGGAGCAAAGCAGGGATGGGAAGGGTGATGCAGAGATACGTGGGGAAGAAGCCTCGAAGTGATGGAGTCCCTGCTTCTCCCCCCAACTGTTCTCTAAATGTTATCTTTTCCAAGCAGGTGTGTGACACATGGGGCTCAGGAAGTAGGGTTCAGAAATAATTAGCCAAGATAGATGCAGGCTTGGGAAGTATGCTAGTCAGACCAATTGCAGGGAAGGGCCTTTGTGGCAGTTTGGAAGAATGATTTGTAGTTAAAGGTCTCTGAACATTCCCACAGCCTGCATTTTGGGCTGGCAACCATAGTCAAATCCTTCAGAGGTGGCTGCAGTGTCTCCATGGTGAGCTCTCCCATGAACTCCCTGGCAGAAAATAGCTATTTTAATATACATTTTTTTTGTATTTCTAGACCTGTTAACTGCCATAATAAACTATATTACGTTTTACAGGAAAATGGTGTAATAGAACAGTCATTGTGCTGCAACATCTGAAATATTTTTGTCAATTTGGCTACAGTGCTGATAGATCATGAAGTAGTTACCTACAACATTAGAGTTACTCTTGTTGAAACTGATCTTTTTCTGACAATTAGTTATTCTTTGGGGACTTAGAGATGCAGCACATGAATAATATAATGAACAATATCTAGTAGCTACATAACATTAAATGATGATAATGATAAAGTAAAATAATAAAAATGGCTAAACTCCTTTGCTATGATATTTTGTCAAGCGCACTTGATACATGCACTTGTACACACAAAAAACACACAGTACAATGGTCACTGGGCTGGTTAAGAGGCTGTGAAGCAGCCACGTGCACACACTGCACTGTACCTGTTCTGGGACATTGACTGAGCCAAAGACACTTTGGCCCTAATCCTCAGTGGTACTTGTCAGGGAGACAACACTAGACCCTTGAACAGAGAGCTCCTAGTGTTAGCATCTTCATCTGGAAAGAGGCTGAAAGGACCTGCCTGCAGTGGTACTGAGAGAAAGATATGGGGTTCTACAGGGTGGCATTGTGAGATCATGCAGGGTGATGCAGGGATTAGGGGAGAATGAGAGGTAGGTGAAGACAGAAAGTGGAAGTGATACATGTCATTGTATATGGAAAGGGAAAGGTCAAAGAAGATGCAGGCAAGGGAAAGAAGAGTCAGAGAAGAACATTGAGAAAGAGGAAGGCTAACATCTTATGGGAAAAAATGAACTGTTGCCTGTCTCCCTCTGGTACTGTCAGTTTCCAGTGGAATGTCTCAAAACTAGGCCAAAATAGAAATATAGGGAGTAGTGCTCTACAGAAATGCCCCCCCTTATCCCTCAAGTCACCTGACCCTCCACCTCCAGAGAGGCTAGACCACCATGGTTGAACCCCTGCAGAGATCTCTCCAGCTCCACGAGCCCTGAAGCAGAATCAGTGTGTTCAACCAGGCAGGCGAAACTAAATATGACCCTCGTGTTCTGCATTAATTACCACAGCCCCCTGTAGAACATTGCTGCAGAGAGTAAGGCACTGCTCATTCACCCATTCCCCTGATAAGATAATGAATAGTTAAATACCAGTGCAGCCACTGTCCCGTTTGTGCCCGTGTGTGACATTTTCCCACTAAGGGGTCTTTACTATTTCATCAACTTTCACATGCAGACACAACATGGGCACGTTCCCCGAGTCAAATTTCTGAATAATTCAGGAACTCTTGGCTGGGTCTGTCACCAGGCAGGGTGGACTTCACGAGGCATGCAGGGAGTTCTTGGGCCTGCTGCGCTATCCCATGCACCTTCACACCTGGGCTATACCATCCATCCTCTTCGCACCGTGATCTTGCCAACCAACCCTTTTAATCCTACACCCTGCATTCCTACTCCATAACAACTGGGCCCAACCCATGAACAACTGAGCTTAATTCACCAGCCCTTTCAAATCTTATTCCAGCCCACCACCTAACCAACAACAGCTGGGCCTAACAAATCCAGTCACTTTTTATCTCTGCTGTAGGTACCTGCACCTTTACACTTGGGCCCCTGTCATCAGGAATGTTTTTTTTACCCACACAATCTCTTTTTGATAACCACCTTTCATCAACAAAGCCAGACCATTTCTGTTGATTTGGAGTGCCTGCAACTGGTCCCCAGTTGGGACTCATCTGTGTCCATTCACATTTGAC
Source organism: Arapaima gigas (assembly GCA_900497675.1). Classification (NCBI taxonomy): domain Eukaryota; kingdom Metazoa; phylum Chordata; class Actinopteri; order Osteoglossiformes; family Osteoglossidae; genus Arapaima; species Arapaima gigas. The sequence goes on from UFQX01000178.1 coordinate 313,263, forward strand.
CAAACACTGTGTGGGTGGTTTTTCATTTTTAGTGTTTTCCACTGGTGTTTTTACCCTGTTAAAATTCTTTGAACCAACTTGATCCAGTTTAGAAAAAAGCACTTATGGTCTTAAAGAAAAAAGATACAGCTCGTAAGAATTATTCTTGCTCTATGTTAGCCTGGCAGACTTGAGGCACCTTTGACTGTTTAGGTGATGAATCCAGAGAGGGAAAAGGAGGAAGCCAAGGCCAGTGTGGAAATGAACAGCAGGTATCATCTACCCTTAGGGCATGTCTGCCCTGCGCTTCAAAACAAGTGAAGCCTAGAGGAGTGTGGCAGAGCTGAGCTGTGGGGGGGGTGTACGGGGGGCAAGAAGTGGGCAGACTAGGGGTTTAGGCATCTGAGAGAAACTGCAGACAGCCACAGTGTCCTGCTGGCACAATGAGACCCAGAATCTATTTTCTGTGAAAATTAGGACTTTGGGGAACTGAGCTTTTGGATTTCAAACAAACACAAAATATGTTTTCTGTGCTTGCTTTTTGCTTCCCTACTTACCCTTCCTACACATACCCAGGTTCCTCCTAAAACCGGCAACAGAAGCTTTTGTTCCTTTTGCATTTTTGGAGTGGGAGTCCGTGGAGGTCTGCTGGCCTGGGGCTGTCACATCCCTTCAAGTCCGCAGCAAGGAGGGTGTAGGGATGTTGATGTAGTAGTGCCAGGACTGACCACCCTAATGGCAGAATACCCACAGTTGGAAACAGGATCTGCCATTTTGCCCCTTTACCATAAATGATGTTTGCTGTGTGAGGTCAGCCCCAATGCTGAGTTGAACTTAGGATACTTACCTTTGACTTCCAAAACCCCCATACTCCCCCCACTATGCTGTAACTGATGTAACTAAAAAAGGTAGACGCAGACAGCTGTGATGGATAAACCCTGCTGCTTGATGGACCCAGCCTGAAAGGCACATGGAGGGGAAACAGCGCTTCCCCGACAAAAAACAGAAGTGTCTGCAAGCTATTCCCTGGATGCCTGTCTGATACATTACTGTAATGTGCCTCTGGTCTGCCCTGGATTCTCTTTTTCCTCCCCCCACCATTTAGTCCTGAATAATAGCAGTGATGCCCAGCAGCGACGCCCACATGCCCCCTGGGGCTGCTTCCATGCTTTTGATTACTGCCTTGCCTGCCTCGCTACCAGGAACCATTCACTTTCCAGGGGAGGCCAAACTTGTTTCAGTTTTCTCTGCCCCTGCATCAAACTGAGGGCATCTGGTGAAGCAGAACTCTGAAAGCTAGATGAGCTGGTGTTTTGCTGTCAACAGAAAGTGTATGCGTGCGCTTGTAGGGCCTCTATGCCCTTATCATAACACAGGCTCAGAGAGCATCATGGTTTGGGAGCATCCAGTGGGTAATTGGGGATCACAGGGGCAGATTCTGCATGATCCTCCAGGATGGAGACTGGTTTTGCTTGGCCTAGTGTGTGGAATTCCCTTGTTACTCAAAATGAGCCATTAACAGAGGCGCCACCCACTAACAGAAGGCTCCAGGAAGTATATCATTTTGTGTTCTGCCAGACAGAGAGCATATTCGTGTTTTCTACCCACTTGTGCCAAAGTTTTCTGTTTTTTTCCTGAACTTAGCATGCAGATAATGCAGAGGTTTGGGATTTCATGACCACTTGTCCTGAAGATAATTATACCTTCTAAACAGATAGGACGTCACACACATTTCAAGTGGCTCACAATGTTCTCTGTAATTCAGACATTTGGAGACAGTAATCAAATGAGCAGTGTGTGTTGGGAGTTTTGAGATACTTAAGACATACAGCAGGAACTTTTGGAACTTTGGTTAAGTTTTGACTTGCAGGGGGTGGGTGTGAGCTGTTTGAGGATTTAGAGCACACACAGAGAACAAGGTCAAGTGTACAGTGGATGGGTCATGGATCCTCCAAACAGTTGAGCTGGAGCCAGCAAGTTCTCTGTTCTGCAGGGGAGGACTTTTGCATTTAGCAAACAGCAAGAAGGAAAGTAGAGCAGCACTGTGGCTCCACACTTCAGACACCCTTGACCGTGCCAGCAGTCAGCTTCCTGTCACCAGGATGTGGGAGCCTGTCATTAGCAGCAGCTGTGTATCTGCCAGTTCCTTGCAGGCGGAGAATTCAACCAGTGTGCTGACCGAAAACAGTAAGAGTCTCTGGGTTGGGCTACAATTGTCTGTTCACTGGAGATGCTCACAGTCCCTACTTGGAGACCTGGAGTTGTAGGGGGTTAATTATTTTTTACATCGAAAGCTGAGTGTCATGGGAAATCACCCATCAGACCCACTGCGGCAGTTCCCACAAGACCTTTATCCGATAATTACACTTTACAGTCCTATTATTACTTGTCTAGCTGGGTTTTGATCCTTGAACTTCTTTGTAGATTCTGTGTGTGGGTTTTTCTGTAGAAAGGAGTTATACTGTTTTTTGCTTTTTAAAAAATGTCCTCAGTGTGATCAGAAACTTGGGCCCGAACAACAGTGTGCCACTGGTCTATCTAGATACTAACTCAGATTTCTCCAGGGAAATCGCAGTAGCCTCAATGTCTCAGCAGATTGGGATTAAATGCGGCAGCCTAGCCAGTCTTAGTGCGGCATGTGGCCATAGTTCAGCGTATGCTCACAAATGAATTGCATCACCAAGGTCTAAAAGAGGCGTGATGCACAGAGCAGTATGTCAGAGATTTAGTAGTAAGCATTTGTTTGAACAATTCAAGTGTTCTTTTGAGTTATGTATGAGAGCAGAAGTCCTGGGTACTCTGCATAGTATGTGGTTAATGTTCTCTGTCACTCATTAGCCTGAAGATGCTGGGATCTGTGAATGAGACATGACTGTGTCACTAAGCTAATGCGTGATGTGTAGTACTGTTCCACCTGCCAGGAGGTGGTGTTCCATTCTGGATCTCATTCCAGTATGCATATAGACCCTTTGCTGAGGCATGAGGAACTTTTTAATCCGTTCCATGAATGACTATTGTTCCAGACTCTGGACAGAGTGAGGAAACCCATCAGTTCAGACCAATTAGACTCTCAGTCGTATGATCCTTTGCTCAGTTGATTCTTTCAGGTATGGCCTTCGTCCATGCGCAGTGGAGTATCACACCCCTGTTCTGGCCTTATCAAACATCCTCCACCCACTGTCCTGTGGGATGCCGTTCATGAAAGCTAACATGTTGAACGGTAGGTGTGACAGGAGAGTGTGTATAATCAGAGGTTGTCATCTCATCTCTGTCCAACGTTGCCAGACTCACACTTTGTCGTACATTGGCTTCCTGGGGTGGGATTTGGAGGGGCACCCTGACTTCTCACCGAGACCCTTGACTTTGTTTAAAAGGAGATGCTCTGCAGCCTAGTAGTACCTGACAGACTCTGTGTGTGTATGTGTGTCAGAGAACAAGAGAGAGAGAGATAGAAGCAGACAGACAGACAAAAGAAATGACTCTCTTGTAGTTTCCCCTGTGTTTGTGTCAGCATTGAGACTCAAGCCTAAGGTTCTCCTTTCTTGCTCTCTTCTCACAGATTTTCCATGCCAACACGGACCCATCGGAGGTGGTTCTGAACCGCATTGCCCAGCCCATTCTGGCTCGCTTTGTGCGGATCCGGCCACAGAGCTGGAAGAATGGGATTGCCTTGCGCTTTGAGTTGTATGGCTGCCAGATCACTGGTACTACGCCCCTTTTAACATTTGTTTCCAAACCGTGTGACACAGAGCCATTCCGCACACTCTGCCCTCAGCCATGCCACTCACACAGACATCATCCAGCTTCATCATCCAGTTTATGAGCTCTAGTTGTAGGGATGATTCAGTTTTCACTGTCCGTTAGTGTCATAATTGCTTGCATGTGTAGTTCTGTTTGTCATCATAACAACAGTGATATTTAGCACATGTACAAGACATGTTTCTCTTTTTCACACTACACTGAAGCAGGTTTTGGCTTCTGCTAGTCTGTTCTGGTTAAATTCAGAGAGCTTTAGCAAATGAAGTGCTGTTGTGTGACACATGGGCCTCACAAGGTTGTCAGTGGTATCCATGTCTGTTGTCTCGCTCCAGACTGCAAGGGTTGTAGCTTCATTGAGTTTACATATTTTCTCATTCTCTCCATCATCACCATTGCAGGTCTCACAGACCATGAGGAGGGATGTCATGATGTGTGATTTTGATAACTACATCTCACAAAATATCATAGTTAATTGGTTTTAAGATTTTTTTAAAGGTAATTTAAATATTTCTTTCAGGTAATGAAACCACATGGAGGGGAAAATGTGGCATAACTCAATATTTTATTGCCTTTTTCTACAGCATTTTTTTGTCCTGAAAGTAAAGTATGTAAGTCAACTTTCTGTTAAAACATAAATATGACAGGATAAATTAGGTACATTAAGAATGTAAGAATTCATGTAGCTGCCTTTAGAAGGAAAAATACTGTATCTATTTTTTGAATATACATAAATAAATTAAGCAGAATGTTTAAAATATATAAATTAAATTAAAAATAAATTAAATAACGGTATAGAAAAATAAAAATCTATCTGCCTTTTGAATAGTCAGCAGGTGGTTGACCTACAGTTGCAGCAGAATCAAAGGCAGATTTAAGATAAAATTGAATTAATAAGTAAGATAATCTGCCCAATCAATGTCAAAGTGTACAGCAGATTTAATGAGCCTCAGTCTGCCCCTCTCCTCACGGGTCAGTAAAAAGTGTATTTGCTCACCAGGGCCAATGGATGGATTCGTGTTAAGCACCAGTTATAGGAAAAATGTTTATAAGCGATAGAGGTATCCTGCAAAATGAGCTCAAATGGAAATAAAACTTGCTTCAATGTGAACACCTCCAAACATTACAAGACTCAGCTAGTGTAACGTTATCTGGATTATTTTATTCCTCACTTTGTCACAGAGGGAGTGGTGGTAATCATGGAGATACTGAAGCAGAATATACCTATCTGAATCTTTGGCAGCCACTGTTTTTCAGAACATTTTACAAATTGGATGTCCTTCATCTTCTACTACCCCCTGATCCTTTTTAGAAATGGTCCCAAACTGCCAATTTAAGGCACTTTCATTGGTGGATATACAGCTGAGATTTTTCAGTGCTCTAACATTTTTACAGCAAATCTGATCTGTGTAGACAAACTAAAGTGTTGGTGGACAAGCTGACCTGAGTTAGTCAAACCACACAGACACTTGACTCACTCACAGCAGGAGGTTCTCAAGGCAACATGAAACGCCAGGCTTCTAATATAGAATTTTTACCAGTTTTTAAAATTCTCAGTTTGGAAACCATGACATTTTTATTTGCAGTTAATTACCGAACTGGTTAGTCGCAAGATCCCTAACATCTAGTGCTGTCTGTGTTGTGTAGGGAGTGACATGCTGTGTGTTGTGTGCTGAGCAGTGCACACTACTCAGCTGTGTTTGTTGATTTAATTTGAAGACCAGTCCTTCCTTTCCCTCAAGGATCTTGTTATATGTGTTACTGACATAATCCACAAATAGAGTTTTGTTTGGACTCTTTCCCTCCTACCTGTGAATGGAATCTCTGTGTGGTTGTATTTTCCTGTGTGATACCTGTGGTTTTGCTTGAAGACCTGGCTCTCAGGGTCAGCTCAGGCTGTGGTTTCTGTGCACGCTGTCTGAGCCATACTGTCCCAAGGACTGTTTGTGGATTTGTTTCTTCTGGTACAGCCTCTGTATACCTTTTACCATTGCATTTCAACCAGTGTTTCCCCAGTTCAGTGCCCACTTCCACTGTTTCCCTCCAGCCTTCTCATGCACATCAAACACACTCATCAAACACTCAACACCAGTCCCTGTCACATATGAACACACCCAGCTGACTTTTTCACAGTTTATTTATTATTTATAAGTCACTTTTCTGCTGTGACATAACACCATGAAACATTGATCTCTATAGCCTTAAAATGTCACTCTTCCTGCCTCTTTCCCCACCCTTTTGCTCCTCCTCTGTCCCTTTCCCCTTCTTTCCTCCCACCACTGCCACCTCATGCAGACGCCCCCTGTTCAGAGATGCAGGGAATGCTTTCTGGCCTTCTGCCTGAGTCACAGATCTCTGCATCCTCTGCGCGAGACATCCACTGGTCCCCGGGGGCAGCACGGCTGGTAGCCAGCCGTTCGGGATGGTTTCCTGGCCCCACGCAGCCGCTGGCAGGCGAGGAGTGGCTGCAGGTGGACCTGGGAGTGCCCAAGGCTGTGCGGGGTGTCATCACACAGGGGGCGCGTAGTGGGGAGGGCAGCACCAGCGCAGAGAACCGGGCCTTTGTCAGGAAGTACCGCGTGTCCCACAGCATGAATGGCAAGGATTGGACCTTCATCATGGACAGCAAGACCAGCCTTCCCAAGGTCAGTGTGAAACACGAGGCTTTGGGCTACTCTCACTCTTTAGTTTTCTGAGGAACGTGGGGCAAGATGCCCTTTCGTGTTGCCCTCGCCACTGGCTGTTGCAGCTGTTAACACACCAGCTTCATATTTGTTCCTGCACAGGTCTTTGAGGGAAATGCTCACTATGACACACCTGAGGTGCGCAGGTTTGACGAGATCCCTGCCCAGTTCATTCGGATATACCCTGAGAGATGGTCGCCAGCAGGGATCGGTATGAGGATGGAGGTTCTGGGCTGTGACCTACCCGGTAAGTGGTGAATCCCTCTCCCCCAGAGCAGCCCCCTCTTTGCATGTGTGGGAACCCATCAGTTGTATGTTGGGATATCAGCCCCACTGCTGCATGCTCCACCCTCATGAGCCATTGCCATGGTAACGTCACCCCAAACCCCTCTTCAGAGCAGAGACTGATCTTGCTGACTACCTATCTCAGTGCTTGTATCGAAGGAAGGTTAAAAGACAGGCTATAAAAAGGTTCCCTCAAGCGAGCTGTTTCTGATGTGCCACATGGAGATGCGTGCAGAGTGGTGCAGGCAGGACTGGGATCAGGTCCAACCACAGGCCTCTGCAGTCTGGCAGAGCTGCTGAGAGCTGCACTGACAGTGTAGAGTGCTCTGTTCATTTGCATTCTTTTTGCAGACCCCTGAACCCCTGTTCCTCCTGTTTCAGCACTGTGTGGCTTAGAGAAAGGTAGCAGGCAGAGGGTAACAGCGAGGGAGGAGCAGGCCCATGCTCTGACAGGAGGGAGGCTCTTGTCTGTACACCAGATGTGCACCTCACAGGAGGGCACAGCTTCTTAGAGTGTAACCTCAATTACAGACAGTTGGCCTCACAGAGGAAGCTAAGGAGCAAGGGACGCCTGTTCTTAATGTGTGCGCTGAAAGATTTCGCACACACTCACACATACAGTTCCGCTAACACGCATGCTCACATACACCCATTGAAACATCTTTTCAAAGTCACAAATACAGATACTGTGTGGGCTGCTGAAATACAAAGACACACAAACACACTCATGGGACACATGTACTGGCACACTCAGACACAAGTATCCACACCCCCTCCACACTGACACTCCATCCTAACACAGCTGTTTGACAATGGTCTGGTGGGAAGAAGGTGAATTGGAGAGAAACAAAGAAGTCCAAGAGGTTATTATTATTACATATTTCCTTATTATTTGAAGTTTTTTTTTTATTTTCTTGCAGTGGGCTGGCTTCCTGTCCATCTGGGATAGGTTCCGGACCTTGTCTAGGACAGGTGGTTATTAATAATGGATGGATGTATGGTTTTTATTTTATCACTGCAACTTTTATGGTATTAAATGTCCAAGTAACAGCATCAGTCCAGGATCACAGAATAGGTAGTTTTACCCCATACATTTAACCCTCACTGAGCATGCAGGAGAATTAGGTACGGATAACACTCCCTGTATAGTGCAGTTATGGAATAACTTTCCCCACTGTAGGAAGAAGAATAGATAGATAATCCGTGACAGCATGGTACTAGTGGTTTGTGGGAGATGGTTCATGAGAAACCACACAGACCTCAAATACTCTACTGGATGAGCCTGCCTTGTTCTATTATTAATTATTGAAGCTCACGGGGGGGGGGGGGGGTTTTTAGGAACNGGATAAATAAGACACGTTTCTAAATATAGGTTTGTTATAATGACAGTCTACTGTAGCGACGGGGGGGGGGGGGGGGGGGGGGGTTTCTAGGAACTAAGGGACCTGGTGTTTAGCAATTATGAGAAAGCTTGTCAAATGGCACCTGAGCACATTCCTCCATATGTGTGTTCTACTTTTTAGATGATTCCCCAAAGCTGAAAGTTTAAAGCCCACTGGATTTCTCTGCATCACCTAGCAAGTTGATTAAATGTGGTCCCCAGTAGACGATTCAGCTACAAGGAGGCAGCCCCAGCACAGCGTGTGTCGAAGGGATGTAGGAGATAAGGGACGTGTTTCCTTGTCAGAGGAGGTTAGCCCCCAGATACATGTACCGGATAGTCTCAAGAAAGGACACAAAAGCATAGAGAATCTTCTTAATTAAATCCTCTCTTCGGATTAATTAAAACTTTCAGCTGCACAGTAATTGGTTTGGCTTTTTTGACTGAAAATAACTTCATTGTTCTGTAATCCTGAAGGGCGTACGGCCATGATCTCTAATTGAGATGGCAAGAAAGTTTTTGATTAGCCCGTTCCTGAAGGCTGAGCTGTCAACACCAGCGTGCAGCCTGCTCCCCAACAGCCGGGAGAATGGTGCCAGCTGCTGGCTTACAATAAATGGTCAGCACTGGTGTTCTTCAGGGTCACCCGCAAGAGGCACATTCCCAGAGAAGGGAGCTCTGGTCCTACCCCTTCAGACAACTGTCATCAGGCTTTAATTGGAGGTGCAACTGCAGGTTTGAGCAAAGTTGCTCTCCATAGTTGGAACTTTATTTATTTTTTGGAAAGCTGCTGCATCACCAGCCTCTGAGGGTGATGTGGCCACACACCGGATATGGCGTGAGGTCATACACCCAGCAGATTCCCTACTGTAGCTCAGTTTATTACAGCAAATCAGCTCAGATCCTGGTGAGGCCTCTTGTTAGTTGAGGTTCTGCACATCAAGACAGGACGTGAGCTGGACCATATTTCCCTCTGGTAGAGGCTGCCAGTTTTAGCTACAATGGAGCGGAAGTGAAGGCAAACTGTGAATGGGCTATGCAGTCCCTGTCTTGCTGGCTCTGCTGGCTTCCTGCCACAATGACTGACAGGTCTTGTGCCACCTAAAGGTCAGAGTAGCTGTACCATGACAAGGACTGACCTTTACAAGTAGAGAGAGAGGAATCCTAATGGAGTCGCCTTGGCGACAGGGAGCTGCCTGTCTGCACCTCTTGCATGGGCAGTGATGGAGGTGGGGGGAGCTGTGAGTGGGGGGAGAGCAGGCACAGGACAGGGGACAAGTGCCACGTGAAGGGCGGGAGCAGATTGTGTGGTGTGTCCCTGTCCCTCCTGTGACGCTGGCCAGCCTTACCGTGGGGGGTTAATTGCATCTGGAAAAGGGCACGACATTAATGCCGTTTAATGTCATAAATATTACCAGCCAGGTGTCCTTTCATGTGAGAGTTTACAGACATTTGACTGCATTTATATATTTATATTGTGAGCCTCCTCTTTTCTTTTCATGTTAGTCGGCAGCGGATGTGTGATTAGCACACTCCCCTGTGTTTCCCTGCCAATTAAGTTGGTGAGGTGTGGAAAAGAAAATCACGGGGACCACTGAGAAGCCCTCATGGAACTGTTGTGTACCTCAACCTGCTGATATCAACCTGTCAAGGACCTTCTGGTATCATGAGGGCAGATATCCTTATAATGTGTTTCCAGATGTCTGTTTGCAATTACTGTGTCCAATGGTGTTTCTTAGCAGAGGTGCAACAGGCTAATGTGCTTTTCATTTGACAGACAGTAAACCTGCACTTGTACCTTGAATGTTTTTCATTTGGGTTAAGCCCCACCAGAGGCCCTGCTTTAGCAAACTGCGTAACATAAACTCTTCTACTGATTCAATAAAATCCTTCCTGTCAGTTGCTTTGGATAAAAACATTTTTCAAGCGATGCACGTATTGTTCAGTCAAGGGTACAGTACATCAGCCTGCCAATACTGAACTCCATCCAGCTGAGAAGCCAACAGGAAGGTTGTCCTCTAATCACTGCCGGGGGTTCTTTTTTCAACCATTGAGCCATGTGAAAAACAACAGAACAAACTATCCAGGAACAATGGGCTCAGGCTTACCCCCAGGGGGCCTGTGAGATTGAGACATTAGCTGGTGACCTGCAGTGATGTGGTGAGGGTCTGAGAGTCCAAAGGGCCACTTCCTAACCCCATCTTTTACCGCCATCTCCCAAGGGGCCACTACCCTTCCCTCCTATCCATTCTGCTCCCAATCAGAGCCCAGTTACGTGTGGTTAGCTTTATTTAAACAGTTTGCCGACTGCATTCTGCTCTGAGTTGTTTCCCAGATGTGAAGCATGTGTGTGTGCATATCTGAGAGTCAGTGTGAATCTGTATATTGTAGTGTATGAAGGAGAGCTCTTCCCACCCCACTGTGGCCTGGGTGCCCTTGGCTCCTGGTTTCTGTGGCCAGGCTTGCTTTCGGTAAGAGAATGGTCAAGGGCTAGAGCTGGACGTCCTCCAGCCTGTCAGTGCAGAGACAGCTCTGGGGAGGCTGCCTGCAGAGTTCACTCTCTGCAAGCCAAGGTCACTGGGGCAGGACCATCCATCAACAGGAGGAGCTGACAGTAACAGCATATGTCAAGTTAAAAGAGCTAAAATGTGTCATATGGTTGATCGCTCATGGAAATATCACTCAAAGCCTGTTGTCTGCATTTAAACAAGAGCCACAATGTTGACATGGGACTGGATAAGGTTGACAAAAGTGTCTTCCTTGCTAAGGTACTGTTTGGTGTCATCCCACAGAAACCACCTCCCTCACCAAGATGGCAACGCCTACTCTGCCCCACCAGGTGGAGAGCAGCACTGCTCACAGAGTAGATCCAGGTGAGTACAATCCTACACTAGATGACACCACACCTCCTTCTGCACAAAACTTTGTTTACCCTACGGCGTGGAATCCAAGTGATGGCGTCAGCCTGCTGCTAAGTGAAGGCCCATCAAAGTTCTTCTACAGAGTGCATCACTTATGTACTGTGGAAGCATACAAAATGTATACTATATACAAAATGTATGCAAGTATAATTTTGTGAGTATGTAATGCATTGTGTACCCATCATCCCAATGACATTTAGCACATGCAGAAAACAGAAGCTGTAGCACTTGAGCAAACAGCCTTGGCGTCTCTGTTGCCTTAACTCCATTGATAACCTGTAATTGCCTGACGATGAGAAGCAAGTTGCTGATTGATGTCGCTCAGGCCGCTCAATATCTGTCCTGCCTGTATACTGAGCTATGGAGCTGCAAAGCTGAGCTGAGGGCCAGGGGAATGCTAATTATTGCTATCCTCTTTCAGACATCTGTGACAGGGAGCGGGGTGTGCTTTTGGGGGGGCCTTGAGGACCTCAGAATCCATCATGAGTAGATGGTTGCCTTTCAACACTCAACTGGTTATGAAATTTTGACTCAGCTTTTACAGAAAACTAAAGATTTTATCCACAAGTATCAGTGGGCCTCACACATCATCACGCAGCCTTAGCGCTATGCACTGTACAGACACCCATCTCTCCCCCTCAGGTCTAAGTCGATTGCGGATCCCCAGCTCTAACATGAAGAGTCTAGTTCTCCATTCAGATGGGGCCAGGGCCCTTTCTCTTGTTAATCAGCAGTGTAGGCAGGGTGCTGCATTCTAATGGTGTTCCTTCAAAACCCCTGGATCCCTGGCAGGAGCATCCCCTCTTCACCTACACAGCTTCTTTTCCTTCCTACACTCTCTCTGAGCTGTGTTGTAGCCTGATCCAGCCTGTCTGCACATGTAGAGCACCCATCAGGCCCACTGGGAGTTGTGTCCTTACAGACCCATGTCATCTTTTATAGGAATATGGGCTCAGCTGATTGGCGGGAAAGGGCATTGATCGCAGCACTAATACCTGCTAAAAGGTTTCTTCTCTCTAGTTAGAACAGTGCAAAGGAGAGGCTCCATGTTCTGAGGGCCCATTGGTGCTCCCCTTGGGGACTTGCTTGTGGCCGAGTGGAATACTAATGGTGACAGGGCACTGATGTTGGTCACTTGTTCTTTCTCTTTCCTTCTCCCTCTGTGCTCCCCAGCCCCGACGGCCGCCCCTTCTCCTCACAACAGCCGGTGCGATTTTGAGCAAGGCCTGTGTGGGTGGACCCACGACCTGACAGCAGACCTCAGCTGGTCCCATCGCGACACTGGCTCTTTCCCCAGTTTGGGTTCCAGCCAGGACTTCTCCCTGGGCTCTGACGGTAAGTGCTAAACAAGGATAGGAGTCAGGGTGGGGGGTAGGGGGCAGCTGCAGAACACATTCCAGCATCGCAAAATGAGTTTACAAGCTGTATCTTATGCTCATGTTACCTGTTACCTTTTTCGCATGAAAATCCTGGTTCTGTCATGCTCAAGCAAAGCAGATGACCTGTTTTTTGAAAAGGAAAAACATATCTGAAAGTGAGAAAAAACCCCTCCCCCTACTGTGTCTAATGAGATCCTGCTGCCAAGATTTGGGGCTTTCAGTCAAAAAGGAGAGGATGAGATTGCCCCTCCCCACACATACACACTCACACCCACACTCCTTCTTGCGCTCTCTCTGTCACGCTAATAACGCGTGATAAATTTATTAACCCCTCCCGGGAAGCAGAGACCCTGTCGCTCAGCCTCACTCCTCCTCCTGTCTGAAGCTACACCACTTGCCTCCCTCGGGACTCTGGGTAATTACTTATCCTGTGTGCCTCCGTCCCCCTAATAATGGAAGCATAATGTCCTGGCAGGAGCGGCTGGAGTGTTGCAGAGATGGTCTATGTTTCTGCCTGTCCTACACTGCTCACTTCTTGTGAGAGCTCTTTCCTTCTGCAGCCTCCTTCAGTTCTTAACTTAACTCCCCTTTATAAACTCCTGGCCACAAAAAGAAAACCACGGACCGTAGTTACTTTTCCATGTGTCCGATGTTCCCGAAAACCCTTGAGAGGAATGAGAAAAAATCTCCTTCTGTATTTATGCATTGCATTGCTGTGACCCCAGCTGATGCTCTTTGGACTGGGCTGATAACTTTCTCTCCTCCCGTTCAGCTGACATTATTCAGCAGCAGCTATATTTGGGGTCTGTTAAAGCATGATCTCAGGAAACCCACCCAGGCCCAGTGTCAAACTGCTGCTTGGCTTGGCCAGGTTTTGCCGGATCGCACACATTAATTCATTCACGGGAAAGTGATTGTTGTTCATAGTAGTATGGCGATGAAGGGAAAGGCAAGGAAAACGTTAACACACACACACACACACACACACACACATTTCCACACAGTCTCTAATTAACTCTGGTAAAGAGGATTCCAGCAGAAACCAATCTTCCCATTGGAGCCTTTCTGCCCCCCATTTACCTTGCAGGCAGTTATCTCTGTGCTGAGTTCTATGTACTTAAAGCCCCTCAAAGAAATAATTATTAATTTCCCCTTATACATGCCCAGGATCAAAAAGAAAAAGTTTTAATGCATTAATAAAATATAGGAGTTATTTAGGCATTTTATGGTTAGGGTAACAGGATTGTTATTCCAGCCTCCTTTAAAATTCATTACTTTTGATATATTTTAATAGCAGTTTATGAAAAATTTAACAACCCAGGGCAACAGCTGTGAATGATTATTAGCAGTTGAGCACTTTTATTTTGTTCTAAATGTTTGGAGAGCTGACACCTTGGGATAGTGGGGGGTGCATGGCAGAGAAAGCACTCTTCCACTTGTGCAGTTCCTACAGCCATATAGCCAACATTCTGGTGACCTGCTCTCCTAAGCACTTTCCCAGGCACACTTAATCGTCTTGTTTCTGACACCCAAGTGTCGAGGATAATGACTGTGATTAAAAAAAGCACAATTCCCAGTAAAGTATTAATTTCACATAACAGGAACCATTTTATGAGACAGTTCCAAAAAGCATGCCCCCCCAACACCCCTCTAAGTTGGAGATAAAGAATGTAAATATGATTAATGATTAATGCATCGCTGAGAGAACACATACGAAAGCTCCTTTAGTTGTGCTCCCGCTGCTGAACCGACTGTAAACAATGGGCATCACGGCGTCACTTCATTTAGTTACCCAAGATTTTCAGCATGCAGGCCTCTGTGTGACGTATGTTAGAAGGAAGATCACTCCTGACACACATGTCCTCCCGTACACCAGTTATAGGTTTTAGTGATGCTATGGACCCAAAGGCTGAGAGATACATTCCTGCTGACAAAGTACATGATTCTCTCTGAAAGTATGTATACTCAAAAGCTCATGTCAGGCATGTAAATAAACACACACACCAGTTTCAGCACAGTCATATCAGTGGTTAACAGAGACTAAAACACTATAACACAGTAACACGTTAAGACAGCCGGAAGAACAGAAGCTCACAGCCGCATACCAGTGCACACAAGTGGGTGATTTAATCGGCAGTGCTGATGCCAGCCTGCTTCCCACAGGGACCACTTTTCTCTGAGTGGAGCCGTTCCACCTGAATCTGCTCAGTGCACCACCTGTCAGGCTCCAGGGGAAGGGATGCTCTTTGTTTTAAGAGTTGCGGGCTCAAATCCCAGCAATCCATCAATTTACAGAGAGCCCATTTGTTTTCTTGGAAATCCCTCAAAACCAGAGAATAACTTGTAGTTTTTTCCTTCTTCTTTCTCTTAAACAATCTATCTGCTCAGACTGCTGGGAACATTCCTTTAAGAAGCTCTGGCTTGCATGCAGTGCCTCCTGAGATGTTCATCATTAGATAAAGGTTTGTCTGACATTGCTGTTAAATTTTTTTAGATGCAGGGGCCTTCCTGTATATTGAGGCAAGACCCAGGAATGAAGGGCAGCGTGCCCGGCTGGTGAGCCCAGAGGTGCCAGCAGAGAGTGGGCCACTCTGCCTCATCTTCTCCTATCAGCTGCTTGGTGAGGGTGTAGGCCATCTCCGGGTCTTGCTCAGGGACACCGACCACGAAGAAACCCTGCTGTGGGCACTGAAGGGAGACCAGGGACCCATCTGGAGGGAGGGCCGCACCGTACTCCCCCGCTCTCCCAAGGAGTATCAGGTACATCTGCTAGATGGGAGGGGAGAAGCTCATCTTCACATTCTCCTTATTTCCACAGAAGTTACTGAGCTCAGCTGAGGGTAAGAGAGTATTTTTGTTCTGAGGAAAGGAAACAAGAAATTGCCAGTCAGTTCCAAGGAACCTAAATATGACTGTGTGAAGCACACATAGGCAGGCATAGTTCTGACTCTTGGAGCGTGTATACCACAGCCAGGTGTCCAGCACTCTGCCTCTAGGAACACAGTCCCCGGACAGCTCTGCAAGCCATGGTTTAGCAATTGCAAGGATATATGACTTACAACACCATGGACTGGCTAGTTAAATGTGAATAGAAAATTGAAATAGTCTGTTGTGCTGCACAGGTTTTTAAGTGAGATCCTCCACTACATGTTACTATTACTGCTTATTGCTACACAATATGCAATTTTTTAATATGAATAAGTGTCCCCCAGCCTCCCTGTTGATAATAGCCAGGAGAGACCACAGTACGGTGGAGGAAGTGGTGTGACTTCAGCCTGGAGAAAGAGAGCAGCTCAGTGAGACCATAGCAGAGGCACCGAAATGCACAGAGAAGCACTTTCAAACCACAAGGAGATATTTTGAAAAATGCAGTTCATTATCAGGCTAAAATAGCTATGATGTGGGTGCAGACATGGCTCCATTGCCTGTCCTTCTGCTTTACTATCCTCCTCTTCCACTCAAACAGGTCGTCCTGGAAGGTTTCTTTGACCACGGCAGCAGAGGGCACATCTGGCTGGACAATTTGGACATGAGCTCCAGCACCATGTTGGAGCAGTGTACCCGTAAGTCCACTAGCAGGGAGGTCCTGGTGGTCATACCCACACACATGCCCTACCCTACCCTGCCTTTCCCCCTGCTTGAGATTCAGGGTTTTCCAGATATTGGTACTATGCCCTTTAAAAGCTGAATTAAGACACAGAAAGGAGGCAAATTGACTTCTAATGTTTTTCTTCCCCAAAAAATATTAACTAGGCCACACACACCCCATGGGCTCTGATTCTAATCTATGTTTCATTAGATTTTTTCTTTCTCCCCGCTCCTATTTGTAAACAGCCCCATCAAAGGGAATTGTTCGACAGACAGCTTCCCAGCCTTGACTAGAAATGTGCTTATTTAAACAGAACAGGGTTTAAAGTCTTAAGGAGCTCAGTGCCAGTTCTGCACCTGTACTCCTTCACAGCAACTTAGAGAGAAGACAGTTGTCTGATCAGTGCACATACAGATCTCCTGCACCACATATTAGCACTTCTTGGTGTCTCGGCAGCACACGGTGCCCACGTGTGTCCAGAACTAGGCAAGCAATGCGGCCTTCTGGGAACTCTTATCAATTAATGCAACACAGCTTGCGCCAAGCATTTGTAATACTCCTTGCCAAAAAATCTCCCAGGGTTCCTTGCGTCATCTGATTTAATTGTCTCTCCATTCCAAGCATTCTAAACATGAGTTCTGCATTTTGCAGTAATAGCTGTGCATTGGTGTGCTTCATGTAGAGTTCCATTAATGGGCCCCCACCATGTTTCCCCATACTGAAATGTGCCATGAGGGTAACACCTGCTTGGTAGTCACTGCTGTGTGCTATTTTCTTATTCTTTCCAAGCGTACAATGCTTTTATTCCCAGTTTTCTCAGAATATGGTTTCTTTTTCAGAACCTTTTGCTGCTTTCCCCCCTTACATGACAGGTAAGTTGTGCTACGTCACCATCTCCCATTTTACTTCCTGTGCAGATATTTCTGCTTCCTGCTCACAGCCTAGTGTTGATGAAGCTGAGCATACACATACACAGCGGGTTGTGGCCTTTCAGACTACGCTGGACATGGCATTGGTTGTGTGAGAATAATGCACTGATCAATTTTTGCTGCGCTGATAACCAACAGCTAATAGTAGGAACACAGTCAGGCATGTCTCATCTTGAAATCGCCCCTGCTTCTGATGTTGTCACTGCTATATTTTGTAAACTTTAGTTATTAGTAACAATAGAAGTGCTAGTGCAGAAGTTCTTCAGCTGGCTGTTTCTGAAAGTGAAAGTGATTGGTGGGATTGAGAGCAAGTTAAAAAGGCATGTTTGTGCTTGCTGCACACTGATAAGGCAAGCTCTTCTCAGCATGTGACTTTGAGAGGTGTCAGTGTGGCAAATAGCCCACAAAACACAGCTGCTACCCAGCAGCCCTCCCAACTTCCCTCCCAAAAATTTCAGGAAGTGTGACCCATCATACCATTTTGGCAGCATGGTCAAACATGCTGCACCTGTGTAGTGCTGGTGCATATTGCACAGTCACCCCATTAGTCATTCTTTGTATGTACCTGCTGGTTTCGTCATGTACAAAACCCAGCATTCCAAAACTCAGCTGTGATGGACTGTACCACTGGATTGACGCCATTTCTACTGTGTTCACTTGTGTTGGTGTCATACAGCAGCTGCAAAGAACGACATGAAGGAGAATCTCAAGGTTCTTGTGTGCAAATACAGACTGACCAGTAACTCTGCTGCTGTTCAAGTGAAGCTGGCATCAAAAATTGTGATGCATGTTTACCACTTTCCAGCTCCAGTTGTGCACTTGCTGCTTTTTTTGCCCAAAAATCGCAGGAAAATATCCAGGAAAAGGATTCCACAGTGGCCCTTTGTGCAGCTTCACAGGGTATTATTAATTAATGACTATTAGAGAAAACACTTCATTAAAACTTGCCACCCTGCAACCAAATAATCACCTGCTGCCCACTAGCAGGAATAATACAGCAGAATACAGTGTAAAGTGAACAGCTGTCATTCTCTGTGTTCTCTGGACATCTTGTCTTTACATATGGTAATATGTACAGTATGTGTGTGTGTGTGTGTGTGTGTGTGTATACACATACATACATACATATATATTTTGTGGGATGGGCTCACTGGGTCACAGCAGAGAGTGGGTGCAATGGTTCCCACAAAGGAGTTTGGCTTGTGGCAGAGGAGGCTGGCAGAGAACTTGTGCATGCAGGAAAAGTAGCCACTTCCACCAAAAAAATGGCTCCTACGAACAATTCACTCACAGACAGGAAATGCAGAATGTTGCTTGGCCAGTGGCTGCAGGTGGCTTCCACTGATTCCTCAAAGCATTGAAGGTGAATGTTGGACACGTTTACAGCCACTGACAGCCTTTCAAAGAGCATTGTTCACAGTGACTGTTACTCTGTTTCTTGGTTTCCTCCCAAGAAAGGGTTACAAATCATCTTTTTCTGGTGTGAGTGAACTCTGTTTGCATGAGCTGGCTTTTTTACCCACTGTTACCGCCCTTCCAACTACAGCATCTTTCCAATTCACAGGGCAGCTATGCTTTTGCAGCTGCAAAAGTCTATATTCTTGCACTGAACTCAGTGTTTTTAAATGCCAAGAAGGAAGCCCGATAAACAGGAAAGATTACCAAGTTAGATCTTGGCATGAAAAAAAAAACATAAGAATAAACTCTTAGAAAGAGCTGCATAAACATGCAGTGTCAATGTATGTGCATTTATATATACGTTTCAGAAGATGAAGAACTTAGCTTGTAAAAAATGTAACACTGAGGAGGCCAGCATGCATGTCTGCCTGTGCATCTGTGTGCAACAAAAGTCTGTTTCATTTGTATGCAAGACATACCTGAGGACAAAATTAAAATCTACATGGCTTTAAATCAAGTGACTTAGCCTGCATGCCTCCCTACCCAAGCCAATTGTTCTGTGTCTCTCCACCAGGGGGAGCCTTTCCTGGCAGGAGTGACCCCACTGTAGACACGGTGTCAGTGCAGCCCATCCCCACCTACTGGTATTACGTAATGGCCAGCGGCGGTGCCCTGCTGCTCCTGGCTTCGGTCACGCTGGTCATGGTGCTGTGCTGCCACCGCTACCGCATCGCAGCAAAGAAGAGCCAGCACTCGGTGGTGTACCAGAGCTCCCAGTACCTTACCAGTGCCACGCCCACACCTGGTGTGGAGCCCACGCTCTCCATTAGACTGGAGAAGGAGGACCACAGTTCCCAGTGTTGAGGGCCGTAGACGCTGCCCTTGGCTCCATGGCAACTAACAGTGACAGTCAGACACCAGGGCTCTTGTATGCGAGCCGCTAAGGGTTACTATGAGCATCGGAAAAGGATCATTTACTGCCTTTGTTTCTTCCACTGGATGCTGCATCAGAGACAAAAAAAGAAAGTACTGAAAACAAGTGTGAATGAAAGAATACAAAGCCATGGACATGGGTCTGTGAAGGGTTTCCTAGGGAGTTTGAGGGGGAGAGTCTTCTGTCCTTGTGTTTGCTGCCCTGAGCTTGTTTACTACCAAACACCCAGCCAGAACTCTTCAATGCCAGCCAGCCCTTTCCTCTGGATTTCTGGAAAGGATGGGAACAGACTCTTTTTGTGGGGACATAATCCCACAGTTGTGATAAATCCGACTATAATGTCAAAATGTTGCCCCAGTGATGCCAATGCTACTGTGACAGGAGGAAAGGATACACTTTGTGCAAAGCCACTTTGTGCAGTGTGGACAGACCAGAGAGGAAGACTAGGCTAAAATTGTTAAAGAAGCAAGATGGAGACTTAGAAGAGACCCTCAACTGTCAGAGGAGAGAGTCAACCAAGAGTGATAGAGAAGGGCTCAATTGAGACCCAGACTTGGAGAAGAGACTTGACTGAAATTGTTACAGAAGAGTCTCGACAGAGTGTAAGAGGAGAGGCTGCCCTGTGTCTGCTAGATGTGCAGTTTGACTGACTGTTAGGCATAGCTAAGATGTAGAGGAGAATCTACACTGAGGCCATTAGAAACTCAGCTGAGACTCAGAGGAGAGACTAGACTGAGACTGTTAGAGTCCAGACATGCTACTAGTGGAGAGACTCCACTGAGACCAGTAGAGTCTCGGTAGTCACTGTTAGAGGACATGCTGGCCTGAGACTTTGAGTGGATTAGATTGAATTTCTTGAATATATTATGGAATTGTTATGCCAGATTTAGCTTGGTTTTGACAGGAAAAGACTAATTAGTGATGTCGTGCGTATATTGGTTAGGTGTTTAAATGGCTGTTCGTATAGCTCTAGTGAGTGATAAGAAACATTCACCGACTGAAGTGGACAAAAATTCTCTTGTCCTAAATGAGGACTGTATTCCTATTTGTCATGGTGAGGAAATTGAACGCCTGAAACAACTGAGTGTTTCTGCTGCCTGTTCCTTTTCTTTGTCTTTACCTCCTTTTTGTTTGCAAGTAGATCCTGTGATGTGAGAGATGGCTTGTGGAATGAATATGCATTTGCTTAAGCTGAGAAAGAGATAAACCCTGACAGTAGATTTTACAGCCTGAACAAGGAAAAGGGTGGATTCTCTTTCTTGAAGAACTTTGGATGCTCTTCCTTTTGTATGTCAGGTCTGATGAAAATTGCTTTTTTTAAAAAAAAAACTAAAAAAGACTTAAGAGTTACAGGCAATGAAAATTGCTTTTGCACTCATGTTAAAGGAACCGTTTGCTTTCTGATTTGCAGAAGGTTGTGGGCCTGCCTTTGGCAACTTTGCTTCTCTCACAATACGTTGGCCTTAATCTTGAGGATACAAGAAGGAGTGATCAGAAAGACTTTCTTTAACCAGGGAGCCAAGGTCTCTTTTGTAACACTGACTTGCTTTTGATTACTTGCATTGGCCAGATTGTCTGAAATGAGGATGCCCATTGTTTTTGTAGCTGGCAAAGAGAAATGTGCTCTGGCACATCATGGATGCTGAGCTGATTAAGCAAAGGCCCTACTTTTGGTTATTGCCTGTGATTTATTGAAGCAGTGCCTGTTGAGCAGAATTTGCGAATGCACAGGTTTGACAAGCAAGGTGAATAATACCTCAGCTGACCAGAAAAGCGGAGCCAGAGATATTTCACCAGGGTTCCAAAAAGGCTCAGTACTACAAAGCTCCAGCCTGTTTTTTTTATGAGGTTTTTTTTACAAGGTCTGCTTCTTATCTTCTTTTTAATATTTTATTAAATTACATTTTTATTAGCTTTGCACATGCCTTTACCCAGAGCTACTTACAAAGTGTACAGTTTTCATTTTTATCCAGGTTAAGTACTTGCTAAATAGTACAAGTTCCTTCCAAACCTTCAGCTTTGAACCTGCAGCTTTTTTCATTCTGGAATCTCAGATGTTAGTGCAGAGTGGTCTGGAAGTCATCACTGACTTGCCTGTGATCACATCCTGCTATAAAAAAGAAAATCATACCAGCAGTAATACATGCATGTAAAATGACAGTGGACTGACATATCTGAAGTACATCTTTTATAAACCTTTGGTCAAGGGCTGTTAAAGGTCTCCATGAATCACCACAATGTTGAGTCACTTCAGAAACATTGTTTGTACAAGGTGGAAGAAGTGGAAAGTTCTGGTCATGCCAATAAGTCCATTTGGCTGACAGGCCCTAGTTTGGTTCTGTTTATGGGATGTGTACCAGCAGAAAAAGAAGAGCCATGCCTTGTGTCCATCAGCAGCTCAAAGTTTGACCAGAGGTTTACCATCATGCCACTATTCACGAGGCCTTTGTGTAACGATGGCAGAGATCAAAGGAAGCTCTTCTGTTAATAAGTTTACTCTGAAAGATTTGGGTGTAAGTAGTACAGATACGGTGTGTCTCTTGCACTAAAGCCTACATAAAGTCCTTAGCAGCCAGTGACCGCTTGACATTCTACAGGCTTCACCATTAATCCACAGGAGGCCCTTTGTAATCCTATATGCACACCGTGTAACTGCATTTCAGGCCATCCAGCCATAGCAGCCACACCCAAGACACAGTCATGTGGTTACAACGCCGCATTTTGGGTATTAGCACCAGACAAGGGTGAAGAAATGCAAGTAGCAGACTTAAAAGCCATTCAAGGGCAAACAGTGGAACAGGAGTGACAGGCTGTACTTTGCTCCAAATGCTCACCTGCACCTGTATTCCACAAGCAACCTGCAAATGTTTACGTTGCTTCTTAATGGCAAAAATCTGTTCACAGTGCCAGAAATTAGCTCTGCTTAACTACAGAACATGATTATTTATTGTCTTTTCTTTTGCATGCCTCCCTGCAGTGGTTTCAGATGGCCTTTTCCTCCACACACCTGTAGTGCTAGCATAGCTGTTGGTTCCCCCCCAATCGGCCGAAAGAAATTTTTTTTGGATTCTCTTGGAAAGGCCATAGGGTTCAGCATACATCATTATCTGTGGGCAGCCACAGTCAGGGATTTTCAGACGCAGAGGCGTTCAGAAAACTTTGGCAAGTTCTCTTGATCTGCTTTTAAATCAAGAGTCTCCGCAGACTAGTGTGCAGCTCTTAATATTTTTAATTAGTTAATGGACCAGATAACATTGATTAAGCGTGCAGTCAGCTTTTTCCTGCCTTTTTCTCCTTCCCCCACTGCTTTCATTAATGAGAGAAAGAGTTCTGACATGGCTGAGGTTGGGGAAGACAAGGGTGTAGCTGAGCTGGTTGCTCAATCTGGTCTTACTAGATTCTTACGTTTACCTGGCTTTGGAGGGATTGGGACAGTAGGGCAAGGAGTTTAGGTGAAGAGAAAAATAAGGAGGAGATGAAAAAGTCCCGCACTTGGGCTAGCTGTGGTGGCTGTCGCTCCAGCTGACGGAGACTCGTGCATAGAAGGACCTGCACATCTGCACCTAGTAAAAAAACAGCCCACACTTGGCACAGCAGCAGAGCGAAGGGAGTTTTATGGGTTCCTCGCACATAGAGTTTTTGTACCTTTGCCTCTTTCTACATTTCTCATTACATCTGCGATGCTTTAATACTTTGGGCTGTGGCTGGGAAAAGACAGAACAAGCTACCGAATGGAACAGCCAGCAACCTCGGTAAGCTGTTGGCTCATGGTTGTCTGACAAGAGGTAGCTTTATGGAGCGTTGTTTTTCATTCATTTTGTTTAGTTTGAGCTTTTTGTGAATGACACCAGTGAAAGAATGCAGGTTCAGGTCTTATGTTGCTTTTTGTCCTGCCTTCCAAATGTTCAGAATGTTGGCTACAAGCCATGTTCTTGTCAACACCTCGTATTCTAGTCTTTTTAACAAAAATCGTTCAAATTATTTCAGGTTGTGCAATTTAATTCTGCTGGAAATATGTTGCGTGTAATGTAAAATTAAACAATATTTTTCTACAAACCAGATTTCGTGGTCATGTTTTCAAACTGATATGAAGTTTCCGTGTCTGTATTGAGTGCAGTGTGGAACATAGTTGTTAAATTGATGCCACAACTCACTGTTACCAAGTTGTAAGTTTGAGTGTGTTTCCGATTATTTCTTTAGCAATGTAAGACATTGTTCATTCACAGAGTCATACAACAAATGTGCACTGTGAGACATTGGGGTTTCCTGAAGCCGTCAGCCTGACCAGTGTTCCTGCTGGCTGCTGTGTTATATACACCATCCCTCTTCAGTTTGAAGACACGAGTGTGGTGTGTCTTGTTGTGTGTGTTTCTGAAGATTCTTCTTATCTCCATCAAGCCCAGTCCTCATTAGATCTAAGCATATCTGCAAACTCCTGTCCCAAAAGTCTCCTTTTTCCTCCTCACAGATCAGAGACCCCTGGACGTTGGTGAGGAGAGGCTCTTTAATGGCCAAGAGCACGTGGATGGAGGTGAGATGGAGAAATTTGCTTTTTATTAAGTGTCACATGCTGAGCCTGGTTTGTCCATTTGTGTGTGACTTATGTTCCATAGCACCGCAGAGGTATAAATTAAGTAAACGCTCCTGTTTTACGTCACCCCTCCCAGAGGCTTTTTAAAGCAATTCTCTACCACCTATTTTACTCCACCAGTCCAGTTCTTCCAGCCGACTCTGTGCTGTAAAACTGCAGCCGCTTCATATGAAAGTCATTGTCCAGAGGATGAAAAAAAGCAAGAAAAGCTATTTCAAGTCCGAAGCAGCATGAGTTCATCACTTTGCCTTTCATTGCGGCTTCATCTTCATTCTTCCTTCAAGAAAATAATGAAACGATCAGAGCCTTTCCTCCTCTTTTGGCTACTGCTCACTTGATGTCACTTGCTTGAGCCGTTGCCAGAGTTGGGAAAACTACAAAGGGATTCCAGCGCTGTGTTTATTAGCTTCAGCCAGAGAGTTTGTGGTGCTGCGTGAGGACAAACAATCCAGTGCCACCCCACAGTCCACCTCCCTTGTAGCACCACTAAGGTAGCTGAGAGGGCAGAAATGCCAGGCCGACGTGCTCAGTCACACTCCTCTGCGTATCAGAGCCATTCATGCTTTTTTGCTGGTGACGTACTACCACTGTGCCTGGAAACAAATTAGTGTTAGTTGTCTTACTGTGTTGAGCACCGTCGCCTCCGGAGGCCCAGTAAAAGAGCCGTCCAGAGCAATTATGTGACCTAGGCAACCCTAACCCTCCACAAACCCTTTAAATGCTATTTAACTCACTCAGCTATAAATCCTCCTTCCTCACAGGTGCCCAGCTGCCCCCTCATAAATGGTCTTCGTCCATTTTGTTCTCTACTCTGTCTAGGTTTTCCCTTCTCACACTGGAGCACGCCAGGGCCCTCAGCCGAGCCACCAGTGACGCGGGTCTCGGAAAAGGACAATGCGTGGCTGTACACATTGGACCCCATCCTGGTGACCATTATCGTGATGAGCTCACTGGGCGTGCTGCTGGGGGCCGTGTGCGCCGGTCTGCTGCTCTACTGCTCGTGCTCTTACAGCGGCCTGTCCTCACGGAGCTCCACCACACTGGAGAACTACAATTTCGAGTTGTACGATGGCATCAAGCACAAGGTCAAGATGAACCAGCAGCGATGCTGCTCTGAGGCCTGAAGGGTGCGCCACTGTGTTGACTCGTCCAAAAAAAAAAAAAAGCAAGAACAGGAAAAACACTTTCCTCTATCCGTCTCTCTCTCCTTGCCCTCCATATCTCTCTTGACTATTACCTGCAGGAGAACACCTGCTCACGAGAGACAGAGCAAACAGCACTTAACCTCCTCCAGACCCTGTGCTGCCCAGGTGCATACTGGGACAGAAGCCAAACTGTAGGTCGTGGCAGAGCTGCCCTCACAGTGTGGGACACAGAAAATATAGCAACATATCAAGTTTTTTTTTGCCAGACCCCCGAAAAAAGAAGTAAATAAGTATATATTTCTAAAGTAAAGCGCTTTACACAGATGAATCGTGAAGCAGGAAACAAGCTCCACCTGAACCGTTGTAACAGGTGACCATTTTGCTAGCTTTGCTTTCGCCGTGTTAGCCGACAGTAGGATGTCGCTCTTTGGTGGACTGGTTCCTTTAGCTTTAGACCCGTGTCTCAGAAACATACCAGCTGATGTTTCGCTTCCTCTCTATTTTTAGAGTTCTGCCTCCTGTGTCAACTGCCTCTTAAATGCTGTCTGTTCACAATATTTTTTATGCTTTTAAAAGACTAGTAGTCTTTTTTATATATAAAAAAAAGAATTGAAACAATATTTGGTCTAAAACTAGAGACAAGTGTTTGGTTCGGTCTGTTGGGTTTAGTATAAAGGCTGTTTTTGGTGATTTATTTTAGAGAGATGTGTTTGTACAATGCATACAGTGAAACATTGTGTCTGAGGTAGAAGTCGATAGGTTTATTTTGGTGCAACCTATGGATTGCATTCAGTCGAGGCCCATACGATGGAAGTTGGAGAGGGGGTGCTGCCTGCCCTCAGCCCTGTACCCCACCGATGCCAGCTATCTGCTCGCTGGAGAAAAGGGCTCTGAAACAAAGACACGTGGACAATGGGAGCTGGAAAGCAAAGCCACTTTCTTGGACAACACTATTGAGCCTTAAAGCAAACTGTCTTTGGAGGAGAGCCATGGAGAACCAGCCGTTCCGTCATAACAACCACCGAGGCCTTGGAGCATTCGGCCTTATGTTTATTTCATTTTGACCTTGTTCATTTTTTTAATGGAACCGAAGTTTAACAGGATGTTGTACACTGTGTGCATGCGTGTGTGTGTGTGCATGTGTGCGGGCGTGTGCGCATGTATATGTGTGTGTGTGTTTGTGTATGTGTGTGTGTACGTGTGCATGTGTGCGCGCATGTGTGTGCGCATGTGTGTGCGTCTGTCAGCGTCTAATAAAAATCTCGGTCATGTCCCACATTAGTTTGCTTGTGGGGTCCGTCCTGGGTGAAAAAAGGAGAACTGTGACTTTTCCTTGTGGTACCTCACACTGGACCTCACACACACAGGCCCTCACATACCAAACAAGCACTGTTTTGGCCAAGCAGGAGGGGTGGGGGTGGGGTGGGGCTGGCCCGAGATGGAGTGCAAATGGACCAATGCACTGAGGGAACACTTGGGGGGCACAGCAGCAGCCTTTGACCCTTTGACCCTTAACCAAGTGCCTTGGATCTCACCTGAGAGAACTCCCCTTTTGAGAGGAGGCAGTGTTACTTTTCTGTCAGGGGTGGGGAGAAAAACAAAAAGATGTGAAAATCCCGGCATTGGTCAGATGCTCAGTTGTCGTTTGTAGACTTTGTACAGAAATGCCTTTTTTATTAATATTATTTAATAAAGGACTGATAATGTATCGTGTGCTTATCCTGTGCTGTACTGAACTGTGTTGTGCCGTGTGTGTTTGAAGTATTGGAATGCATGGATACCTTTTATTGTGTTGACTGGCCTGATGTGACCTTCCAGTGTTAACTTTTCAACTGAACTGAACTTTTCAAGTTCAGGCCCCAGTCCGAGCCACCTGGCCTTAGGTGTAAGATCTGTGCAGGGGACTGGCTGGAGTGACCTGTGCCCAGGACAGTTATAGTAGGGGCAGGGCATAGAGGGCAGGACAGACTTTTGAGGAACGGATATGGACATACTCCTCTATCCCTTTTACATTCACTGTGATAAACTGAATGCATCTCAGTGCACCATCAGACCCTGTACATGTTTTTTACACCTGCAGTGGAATGAGCAGAATTTAAATATAATTTAGGCATTTAATGCCAGTTAAAAAAATATCAGTCTAGTTTAATCCCAGAAAGCCAGTGCTGAGTGTGGGCTGCTGGGAAAATGCGCTCTGCTTTGTTATGTGAGGGATGCTTGTTTGTTCAGTCGCTCAAGGATGGGACATATCCAAATGTTGCTAATCTGGCAGCGTGCAACCAAATAATGTGCAATAAAAGTGATGTGGATACATTGGCAAGGGGCCCTTCTGTGTAGCAGTTGCAGCTTCTATATCATTAACCTGCTGGTGCTTCCTGTAGAAGGAGGCGGTTACAATGCCAGCACATGGCAACTAGCACCCCAGCACTGTAGTTGTGCTCACTATTCTTCATTGGTTCTGCCAGCTTATTGTGTTTAAACTTTGTGTATGCAGCCGCAAGTTAAAGGATACAGAGGCTGTGCAGTAAGATTTTCTGGGATTTGGTGAATTTTATTTACTTGAGTCCTGGTGATTTAATCTCTGTCTCACAGTAGCGTTGTGGGTAGCAAGAATGTCACAGCACCTCAGCTGGACAGCTGGACTTGCTTTTGATCCCTGCTCTATCTGCAGAGTTTGCTTTGGTTTCCTGCTTGCACTCAGGTTTCCTCCCACAGTTCAAAGATGTATTTCTTTTTTAATGCCATCAACAGCAATGCCGAGTCACAGAAACATAAAGACAAAAAAGCAACACAGAGAAATAATGGTTGCAGCAATTGCAGTACCTCAAGAATTGATCGAGAGCCATTGTCCTAGGAGACAACTTGATCTAAGACACATGAGCCGATACAGTAGGAAATGGAAGAGAAACATTGTGTGTGTTTGTGTGTTACAGAGAGACAGGGACAGAGAGAGCGATCAAACAAGATAAACAAGACCTTTAACAACACCCCCCCCCCCTCCTTTTAAACAGCCGATCAGCCACTGACTGTATTTACAGGTGGCAGGCAGGGATGATGTCTCCAACCTTCGAACTCCTAACTCCTAACTAAACATCTCCAGCTACATCTCACACCCATGACCCACCGCTGTTATGAATTGGAAACGGTAGAAAAATCAGATAATTAAGAAACCTGGTAAAAGACAGTAAGATCCGCAACAGGAAAGAGAGAAACTGTATAAAACAGTACATTGACAAAATCATATTAAAAATTGACAAAAAAGACTAGCTCTCCCAGTACATATGTCATGCACTTTCAGTCTCAGTCCTTCAGATCAGCCAGGTAAGTGTTGGCAGATGCCATGCTGTCAAATACACGCATCGTCCCGTCGTGCAGACATCTCAGTCAGGCTGGAAAAGTAAAACCCCAGTAGAGTTTCTTTTGTTTACAAGCTCTGACTTCCTCATCGAAATCAATGTTTCTTACGAACGATTTCCGGCTGCCGGATCGAATACACTGATGGCTAAAAATTGACCCTTGGTGTCTGTGCACTGCCCTGGAGTGCTGTATAAATGAGCGATTGATGGGAGTCTACTATAGTGTATCACTGTAAGTTACCTTGATTATAAAGGTGCTAGCTAAGTACTACATAGTAGTTATTGTACGTTGCTTTGGAGAAAACTGTTCAATGAATAAATGTCCTACCCTGCTATTCAGAAATGGAACTAACCAGTGTGTCAAATTGTACTGTTATAAAATAATGTATCATGTATTTGCAAGTTATTATTTAGATTTTTCATTAATTTTACTGGAGATACTGGAAAACCTCCATATTTTATCTCTTTTACTGGAAAACTTCTGTATTCTGTGAAAAGTTTAAAATGAGGATAAACTGAGTGATGATGCAGTGACATGCTGAGCAGTGCCAGAGTAGCAGATGGTTTGAGGGAAGCAGGGTTCCGGTGGATCAGCTGCTGTTCTCCTCTACTGTAGATGTTCTTTAGCCCAGAGAGAAGAGGGAGGGGATGTTCAACAGCATCCAGACCTCCCAGCCCTCCACGGCAAACCTCAAAGAACCCTGGGAATCCAGGCCGGATAAATCACCACTGACCTGTCCGTCAGCCCTGCCGGGAGTTCAAAGCAGTTATTTGGGTCAGAGGCAGATCTAAGGTCCCCTTTCCCACCCAGGTCCCATGACATCAGACACCCGTCCAAACATTTACATGGAAGTGAGTCCACTTTCTTCCTCCGGATTTATTTTAGTTTTTAATACAAACGGATGTCTGCCATGTAAACAACAAATACAGTGGATCTAAAAAGACAAATATGACTTCTCAAACAAGGGCAGACACACACCAGCCCTGAGCTTCATGAAGATGTCTGCAGGTACTGTCATCTGCAGCCACTGGGAAGTCATTACACTTGCTGTGATTTTTTTCAGAACTGGTCCACTTTTGTGAGGCGAGCAGGAATTTAACCCTCACTGTACCCCCAACTGTTGGCCAGTGTTGATATAACCCTGCTGTGATTTTTTGGTTGTTTGTGTGAACTCCTGTTGGTGCAACCAACCAGTGTCTGCTGCTCTGTAGCCAGAGCTCCTCCTGAGACTCACCAGTACGCTCAGCAGTTTTATCATGGTGTACATGTCTGTGTCTCTATGGGCATTAATGTCTGTGGTGGCTCTAGGTTGTGACTCTTTCATACTCTGAACTACATGCTCTCTGATGCTCTTATTTGGTCTCCTTCCACTTTAAATATTGGAATCTGTGGCATCTACGCTGCTGCAGGTCACCAGGCTCCTGTTTATACCACATGTACTTGGTCAAAGGCATCTGGTTAAAACTGTCAGCAATGACAATGCAGAAACCCCCAACATGACAGACAGGCAAAACGCTTTCTTCAAAATGCTACAATTCATTTGACACAGAAGACAAAATATATCTAAGAAAATATGGCCAACTGCTTCCACATCCTGGAGCTGTAGCATCATACTGTTCTCCACTTGAAATGGCTAAGTTGGGAACTGAAACCAAGAAGTATCTGAGCATT
The DNA here is from genome assembly GCA_900497675.1 of Arapaima gigas. Lineage (NCBI taxonomy): Eukaryota > Metazoa > Chordata > Actinopteri > Osteoglossiformes > Osteoglossidae > Arapaima > Arapaima gigas. The sequence continues at coordinate 343,262 of UFQX01000178.1, forward strand.
CTCAGTCATCCATGTGGTGAAAGAGCAAACGTGAAAGTTACAATGCTCCTTTCTAAAAGCATTCATTAGCTTACACACTTGGAAAATGAATTTACTTTTGCCCAACAAAAGTCTTGCTGAGAACGTTATTCAGCAAGAATATTGATTTGAAGAAAAAAAAATTAACTGTGCTTGGGATTTTTTGTTTTGTTTTGACTTCCTTTTAGAAAACTGCTGAATGTGAAATATGCTTTTCAGAATTCTTTGTGACAGACGTTCGATGGTGAATAATTAAAACACTCTTCAGTCCCCATCACATTATTTATTCAAATTTCATTACTATTTTCTCAAAAAGATAATGAAATTATAAGAGTACTTCAAAACTCATCTGTTCCAAAACAGATGACAGTTATAATGGTCGTGTAAAAAAGTCCTTCCTTTACCAACTTGGTCACTGAAAGTTTTCATTGAATCCAACAAGACATAGAACATTGAACTCTAAGTGCTGCCAGCATCAGGACAGGATTAAACCAGTAATCACAGGACATTCCATCAACAAAAAGGTGCCTTTGAGATTAAAATATTTTCATACAGGTTGTTAAAAGGCATTTTGGAGGGTGGATTCCATTCATCCACCAAAACACCTTGTGTTTTCCCTGATTGTGAACACAAAATCACAATGACCCCCTGAGTCAGTGTTTTTTTCATGTACAGTTTGCATTGTGGTTTTGATGCAGAAGCTCAAGTAATGAAGACCCCCTGAGCTCCTTTTTGGGTAAATTGCCCTCAAGTATAAATGGTGAAAAGTTCATTACAGAGACTCAGGTTGTTTAAAACCTTTTCCTCATCTGCATGTCTGAAGCTGGTCTCACAGAAGACTGAAGCGCCGTGTGTCCAAGGTCTGGGTTCTGGGTCTCGGCCCACCTCTGACCATGACCCATTCAGCCACTACAAAATGTTTATGACTGAGATAGTGAGTCTCTGCTCTGCAGCTTTGATCTGTCTGGGTGGGACAAGTTGGACCATCAACCACTGGGGTCTGGCATAAAACCTCACCGGCGCCTTCCAGTGCAAAGAGCAGGGCATTCTGCGTGGGGAAGTTGTTTTTCAACCTGCTCGGCCATGTGCGTTGCTATCCAGGAATCCCTGTTGTCCATTTCATCGTCGTTTTTCCTGCTGCTTGATGGGTTTATTCTGCACATTCTTCTGTGTTGTCTGAGCAGCAGGAGAATCCATTAGCAGCAGATGTTGGGCAGATTAACCTGCACTGCTGGCCAGCTTAACCCAGCCCTCTGGATGATCAACAGGCACTTACCTGGGTTGTGAGGATTTCTCTGTGGATCGTGAAGAACATTGTCTGAGATTTGTTGCATCAGTCACCTCCAAGTGTTTTGAACATGTTGGCAGGGATGGCGTTCAGATGTCCTGGTCTGTGGGACAATAGCTATAGAGGTTTATCATTTTGGCATCTTACTGACTTTCCAGTAAATATGAAAACATGACTCTTCTGCGTAAATCTATGTAGGGGTGTGGTGTGGTTTATTCTCTGTCCCCTGTTGCTCTCAGAGCTGATGGCCCCCACTGGTCCTCCAGATGACAGGATAAAAGACCCTCCCCAAGGGTGGGAATTTGCAGGCCTGCCCAGCTGTTGAGGGCTTTTGTTTCACCTCCCTGGCCCCGTTTGCCCTTTTACCCCAACGCTCCCCAACCGTTGCCTTCACCTTCTCACATGTCTTTCCCTGTCAGTATGTTTGGCAACCCACTGATAGGGTTACCTCCCACACACACACACACACACACACACACACACACACACACACACACAAACAGTCAGTCATCCACTCACGCAGGCAGTTAAGGACATGGGTCCTACCATCATCTGTGTATTGTTTTAAACCCAGGCGTATTAGACAAACCTTGTTTCCTTCATGTGTGTTGTGAGTGGGTGAGGGCAGGCAGAACTCAAACCCTCTTTCTGTGTGTTTACACTCAGAGCTCCAACGCAGCATACCCTCTCTGGTGTTGCATCTGAAAAAACAGCTAATGTTTGTGAAATACATGTGCTGTACTGCGGGGTATTTACTGGTGCGCTCCCTGACCTACATCTGCCAGATATGTCAGGAACAGACTTTAGTAGGAGGTTCACTCACCGCTACTCCCACAGTCCCAGTTGATTCTGAAAAAGTGGATGGTGCAGGTGATGTAGTTAAAGCATTCACTGGAAGAGGGATGGAAGACTTTGGTGAAGTATTACAGATTACAGGGAGGTCGGCCCCTGCAGGCATCTGAAAGATGAGCTCATAAGCAGGTGTGCCGCATTACCAGTGTATGCTGTAGGTCCATGTGTAGGCCTTGGATGCCTATGTTTTTACTTCAGTGTCTACAAGGTATTATTATGCGGTGAGGTCAGTCAGCAGAGTGTGTGAGTGTGTGGAAGAACAAATTTCTGTCCTTCAAAGAGTGGCCAGGGCCTTCACACTGGATAACTGGGGGCAACAGGAGCTTTCTCCCTCCATCCTACAGTTTTCTCTCCCTCATCTTTCTCCCTCTTCCAAGACTTGTACCTCCTCCTCTCCTCTACCCCCTCCTCCTCCTTACTGTTTAGAGCCTCCCAGCACTGGCTGATGAGCTCCTGCCAGCTCCATCCTGCTATGACATATGGCTACATTGCAGGACCACAGTTTCTGTGATCATCAGCCAGGTACATTTTTGAACTGAAGTTATAAAGGGAAGCAGTTAACAGAAATGCAGGCATTAGTCTTTTTTTAACATTTTGTGTATGATAATCAAGTTGGAACTTTTCTGTTGTCAGAAAGACTCAAGTGACTGATGTTCAGATTGAATTATTTGGTGCAAGCTGTTCCACTGAAGGCCAGAGAAGAAAGGAGGCTGATTAATGCTGGCTTGAAGTCTGATGAAACTGATTAAAGCTGGCTTGATGTCCGATAGGGACTCACTTCAATTCAAGGAGCAACGCGATGCAAAACCATGGATATAACATGGACATTTATTTCAGTTCTGCAAGAAATAATTCTGCATGTCTCAGCAACACAGACTTAGTTGCAGAAGAAGCTTGTGGGGTTGCAGAATGTCTGCTGAGTTCTAACCTTTACTGTGGAATTGACTTTGCTGAACAGTGGTCTTTATTGACAAGAAGTCTTCCTTGCATAGTACTTATTTACTTAGAAACAGTCTTTGCAAGAATGTGGATATTTATTATGAGATGCTTTTTGACTGAAGGGTTGTTTTTCTTCAAGACTTGTACTTAGTGAGTAATGACCTTTATAGTGAACCCAGTCTTTGCTAAGATGTGTTCTCTTTTGAGAAATGATTTTTACTGGTGGGTGGTCTTTAATGAGGAGCTCAGTTCAGCAGCAGGTTTGAGGACCCTGGTGAAGAACAGCAAGGCAGGAGTGCCACTCTTGTTCAGGCCTGATTCACTAGTCACCACAGGGCAGACGGGCAAAGAGGCTGCTGATGGCTCCCTAAAAAATACACTGACTGATGTGTGAAATGGGTGGGAGGAAGTGGTGGAACATAGACTGGCCCTTTCCTCTTCCTGTACATTGTCACTGTGTCCATGTATGTGGCATTCACTATTGTGTTTGTTACTTTATATGATGTATTATTTCATATTGTTTTGATTCCTAGCTTATACCCAACTCTGCATGATCCAGAATTTGGCTACATCCTTGCAAAATGTTGAAATGGCCCCTTCAGAGCATGTCAGCAAGTCAATCACTGTTTCCTTTCTTGAACTACAGGAATACTGCAGCCCTGGGATGAATGAGTGCGATGTAATGCTTGGCATGACCTACCACTACAGTAGCAGATGAATAGAAACACTTGGAGGCCTCACTACTGACTGGTGGTGACCTGATGGAAAAGGTGTGCAAACAAGGCATGGTGGTATGGTCAGTGTTGAGCAAACATGCTGACATGGTGATGTGGTGTGTGTCTCTTGCAGCTGATGTCCACTTGAACTCTGCATCATAGTTTTCTAGCACTAGATCTGCTCAGCTGGTTATATTTAATACTCCTCTCCTCTGGACAGCATAAATTTGTTCAAACAGGCAAATTCACAAGACAATGCCACAAGTGCTTATGATTTAACAGCTTAAGGGTAACAGATGAAAAATGTGGTAAACATTAGATTGGCACTTCTGTGAGACAACACTGGGCTCAGTGCTTATAGCCACTGGGTCTAACTGTTTCTGAGAAGACAGATAAGTGGAATAGGAATATTTATTGATGACTAATGACACATTCATCACAGGTTATCCATGAGGTCTTGAAGTGGTGGTCAATTGCCTGGCCAGCGATTGCAGCCCAGTGGGTACCAAGTTTGGTTCTGCTGGCTTTCTTATGACCTATGGTGAGCCCCAGTCATTTGTTTAATGTGCCCTGTGATCTCTGAGCTCATTGGTTCATGTACCTGGAATCATGAGGTTGGTCTAGTCCTGCAATTTCTCAGTTACGTACATACAGATTTGTTGCTCAACCATGTCATTATGAAAAAGGTGAGCATGAACATTCCTCTTACAGTGCTGTGTTGACCCTGATGCTCGCTTGTGTTTTCCCTCTTAGTGGGTTTCTGTGTCTCACATTATGATGAGTTTAGACTCCCATCTTTATTGACTGTGTTAAAATGGTTACATGAACATTTACTGATACTGTTTTTCAAGCTGCCACTATCTTTGCTCTACCAAGCCATCACTTGTGTATCACTTCTGATGTTTGCCTGGTGCTTTTGGTCTGATCTATGGGTCTAAAAGATGCCTAGGATAACATGTGCCTCATTGTGCTTGGTGGATATGTTTATGGACGTGAATATGGATATGGAAATGAAAATGGATAGATATGAAGCTGGATACATGTGGCACTGCATCCCCAAGATCATCTCACAAGCTACTTGCAAGTTCTGCCCTTTGCTACAAGTCCCCCCTCTTTTTTTGCAGTTCCCATTTTGCAGAAGAGCCCATTCGCATTCACACATATGCAGCTTCTCATGAAAGAGAAAGCCTGAAAGGATTCACCACTGTTGTTCTTCGCGATTCTCTACAATACGAAAGCTGTCTGGCCATCACTGCAGCAATGCTGGGTTTCACTGTCACAGTCCATTAACCAGACCATCACCCATGCGCTGTTCATGAAAGATATTCACGAAAGTCACACTCTGCCTGTGTGAAATACGACAACAGTGAGCCTGGACTCATCGTGAGTTCTGCCAGAGCAGATGGTTGGTAACCTGAGTGTGTCTCCTTGCAGCTAAAACAACTGAGGCCCTTAATACATTCAGGGTGATACAGACATAAACTAATCCAAACCACAGAAGTCTTATGGAACTGGGTGAGTCCAACAGAATTGTTCTTCAGTTGTAACTGTTCAAATGGCTTGTTGGTGTTGCTGCTGCATTAACAATAGTCCTTCCCAAGTGGGCAGAATATTGTAGCAACAAAGTGGAAAATATTTGCTATGGTAAATTCTTTCCATTTCCCTGTTTTTTCCTTTGTCTGGTGACGGAGGAGAAGCAAGTGGAGCACGATGGCTGTTTGTGGGGGATGCCTGGTGCTGTTTTATGGGGGGAGGCTCTCTGGTCTGTGCCACTTTGGGCATCTATTGGGAGGGGGATTGTGCGTCGTCCACTGTAATCACAATTGACTGTTAGATTGATGAGACTGTGCTCTTGCTCCTTAAATATTTATGTGTGCAGCTGAGTGGCAGCACTGAGGGATGGTGATAAATAAAGAGGGCAACAGCCTTGAGGAGAAAATATAATTCACAGGCCAGGCTTTGCTGGAAGGAATAATTCCTAATGTTTCAGTTTTGTTTCTCCCTCTGTCTGGTGGCTCCACCCTCCACTCTTCGTCTTGAGTCTGTATGTGGCATTTTGACTAAAAGAGTTTATTGTGTTTATAGCTACGCTAGATTTGATGTGTGGGCAAGACACCCTCTCTCCACCAGGCCTCATCCTGCCTGTTCACCACTGCTGTTCAGCTGGTCAGCTGTTCCTCACAGCTCTTCGGTATCCATTTTATATATTCCTCTCAGCCCTTTATAAAGCTAACTGCTGGACAGTGCCAGCTGGTTGTCATGGCCAAAGATGAACAGGGTTTGGCTTGAGGCCTGCAAATCCCTATGTTATGCTTTCCATCTTTTCTGGGCTTGGCAACTTATACCCTCAAGCAATGCCCTCAAGAAATGCTGTGCGCTGCAGATTCTTTCATGCATTAAGATCCACATAGACATACTCAGCAGATTCAGATGAATATATTAACAAAATTGCTCATTCACTCTTGCTTTATGTTTTTTTCACTGTGGTAGGCATTGTCCAGTCCTAGCTTCTCATTCCTGTCCAGTCATTTTGGCCATCAGTAAACTCAAAGTTAGGACATCTGTGTCTTTCTGGAGATTGGTTGATCTGATATAGGTAGCTACCCAACTAAGAGTTACAGATATAAGATGTCAGTTGGGGGGGTCATGGGACAGTCTCTGTCTGAGGACTAGGAACGCCAGGGAGTGTCAAGCAACCCTAGTAGGCAGAGGATAAAGATCAGTTCCCTCTTGGCACTGCTGTCCTGAGTGTTACTCAGTCTTAATGCAGCACAGTGTTTTGTCATTAAAAATGCCTGGAATAGAACATATCAGAGAGCTGTCTGTCCTCTCAGATTCATGGTGGGCCCTGGAACAAAGCAGAGGACAGAATTGGGACACAACCAGGAATTCAGCAAACACATTCTTCTAAGATAAGCAAACTTGATGAACACCCTTCCTTTTACAGCAGCACAAAAGAGACACACTGTCACTTTTCACAAATAAGCACAATGGCAAAAAACAACAGTAGGCTCCATGGAACAAATATTCAGATGCATTGTAGATGGTATCAATATCCAGTCTTTATTTTTAACAACTGAATTGCTATCTCCAAGGGTCACTGGTGAATCCCCCAGTGGCTGACCCAGCTCATGCTGAAAACAGCAAACCAAGGTGGACACCTCTTCATACTGTAACTATTCTTCAGGCTCCAGCCTAAGAGCTGCACTGAGACTTAGCCCAGGAGCCCTTCACCTGGTGTTTCCCACACTCAAGGAACTTTGATCAGTCTGGGTCTCTGGTCTCTGGTTTCTGGACCTTTCCTGCATTGCAGCAGGCCCACAATATCCGTGAGAAAGACACTCCTGAAATAACAGGGAAGTGACACGCTCTTGCATATGTGGCCCGAACTCCATCAGCACGAGCACAGTGTGGAATGAGGGGAACTTTAGGGAAGCTCTGTAGACAGGGGGGATTTCCTTGGAGCTTAGTACCCTACTGTCCTATAACTGTTATTCCTAAACCAGATTTCATCTGCATTCCTCTGTGGGAACCTTCACATAGCTGAGATTATGTGAACATATGCAGGTTTTAGTCTGGCTCCAACACTAAGTTTCCTGTTACCTCAAAACTCTCTTGCAGATGTCTTTGTAACACCAAACATTTTGTGAATTTCCACAAATCACCTTAGTATATGCTGATTTTCTGTGCTTAACAAGGCATTGTAAATAGCTGCCGTTTTGATGCTGCCACTTTGAAGAGCAAAAAAGTTGTGAGCACGTTGTTTGCTCTTTGTAAGATTAGCCTGCCACTCAAAGACCAGCTAGAGAACCTCTCAGGGATTGTTTTCCAAGTGGTACATCCTTCTTGCTAAGCCATTTGAAAGTCAGTACATTGGAACTGTCTTGAGGTGGTTGTTATGGAAACAGGAGTTGGGAGCTGTGATGCCGAATTCCTTAAAAATGTGTAAGTGTGTCAGCGGGGATATAGCAAGAATACGGCAGCCAAGGAGGGACAGGAGGTGCTTTGTGGGGGAGTCAATGTAACAGTCCAAACAGATCAGTTGAAGACACAATGGCATGAGAGCAAAATTTGTCAGCAGTGGAATGGTGTCCTGTTTACGACTTAAGTGTAGAGCTGGTCGCTGATGGAAATGGCTGAGAGTTTAGGTCAGTTTGTACTGGTTTGATACAGGCACCCTGTCGGCCACAGTGAGCTGAGATTTGCCATGGAGGGCACCGTCGTGACCACAGCATCCTCCCCAACACAGTTCCCTGGCACCTGTTTGCTGCACTCACACGTGACTCTCCAGGGCTCTGCCTCCTCCTATTGACCCAGTGGTTTGACTGCATTTGCAAATATTACATTATCCATTATTTAGCTAATGCCTTAGTCTGTGGCAGCTTACAATGTTAGCGTTGTAAACAAAGCTATTTACAGTTATTTACCCATTCATACAGCTGGGAAGTTTTTAGGAGAGCAATTCAAGTACTTTGCTTTGCTCAAGTGTACAATAGTGGGAGAATGGATTTAAACGCAGGACCTTACCTTTGCAAGGCAACAACTCAAGCGAGAGCTGGGAACTTACATTCCAAATATGATCACCATAGCGAAGGAATATGGAGGACAAAGAGAGGTACATGAAAGCTAAAGAGTAATCCATTATTTGATGTTTTGTTTTCCAATTTAGTTTTTCTTTTTCAATTGGTTTTACCAATTATTGTATTACTCTATAATTTTTACGTGGCTCTCATCCTCCATAGAAGACCCCACAGCTGTGTGAACTCATATCCATAAAGGGGACTCACAAGATTTTACTATTCATTCTCCTTACATGTTTTTTTCATTCAACAATTTGTAATTAATTATACCAGTGCTCTTGATTATAGGAAATCAGTTTCCCATTTTCAGAAAGTATCTAAATTTGTTGCTGGTCACATAACAGATTAGAAGGCAGCTTACATGGTGAGGTTTAAGCTAAAAAGAAAGAAATGAAGTATAATTTTTTGTGTTTCAGAAATTTGTACATTGAAGTATTTTGCCTTCAAAGTTTGAATTATGGACATACATTTCCATAAGATTTTTATATATTTCATAACTTTATAAATAATTCAATGTGATGCATGTGACCCATTGTGTTACATTCTGTGAAGACAGCAGTTCTGGGACAAATGAAATGTGTACCTAGTTCTCAAATGCTGAAAATCAGGCCCCAACTGCACAGGGAGGAACAGGTAACGGCCCAGGACACCTCTGTGTCTTCGATGTCTCTCACACACACACACACACACACACGTGCATACAGTTACCAAGGGGAACCTTAGGGAAGGGTGTTTTGCACATGTAATCATATATATAATTTCAGTGTTCCCTCACATACCACCAAATGTGCTTCCAAATGCTATAGCTGTCTGTCACAATTTCCAGAGTTTCTAGAGTAAACTTTGGTGAATAGAAAAACAAACTGAAAACCAAACAGATAAATACAGCTGCGTGGCTCCTTGACACGGCTCATTGTCATTGCTAGTGTCAGAATTCAATGGCACTTTTCTGTCACGGACAGGATGACAGCGAAGTGGCGGACAGCGCTCTTCCCTCTGACGTAAGTCCTGTTTTCAATAGCGGTGGCGCCTGTGCTGTCAGTCACTCCGGGCCTCCAAGGGAGGTGGGTGTCAATCAGACCAGCAAACAGCATTGTGCGTTGGGGACCCTCTCCAGCCCTCCTCTGTACCACTGCAGCCGATCCCAACTTTCTCTGATCGATTTTCACTCGGCTGAAGGAGCCGAGGGAGGCAACCTGCTGCCCTTCTTCCCTCATACCATGGCTTAGTGATGGGCCAGGAAACTCAGGTGGCTTCTAAATCAACCTACCTTCACACAGCCCACTGTCCATCAGCCCATCATCATACAGGCCACTGTCACAGACCCCTCCGTCACACACCCCTCCGTCATGCAGCTCATTGTTACACACGCCACCTTCACACAAAAACTGTTAGAGCTGCTTACCTCGGAGGAGGTCTCCTTATCTGGGCTGTTTAGATTCACACTGAAGCCCACAAACCTCTGAAGACAGGCCTCTCTGCACAGCTTATTACCCTACAAAAATGTGATGTTCTTTTTCACCTTGTGAAAGGTAAGCTGGCACAGAGGACTCAGTGTGAAAGGAACATAACTGGTGTTTCACTTCCAGAACCTTCCCAAGTTTATGATGGTGTGAATGATAGGAAAACATCACAGACAGACGCCACGCTGATGCTGGCAATGAACATGGCATTTTGTTGGAATGTTTATCCATCACGCTCTGCTGCGCATGAAGTGCTTAGCGGAGGTGTTAGGAGTGTGTGGTAGAAAGAGATTGAGGCTCACATTGTTGGGATATTCTGCCCCTTAAAAGGTCAAGTGCTGAGCATCAAGTAAACCACCACTGCACATTGTTAGGGCATGAACCCTCAGCAGGGGACAACATTCCTCTCCAGCAAATGCCGGTGTGGAACAGCAGCAACAATAACAAGGCCAACATAAGAGGGATCTTACACAGGTCCCCAGACAATCCTAAGTGTTGGGTTAAAGGTCAAATGTCAGGTACCTGCTGGAGATGAACTCCTTACTGGCATCACTGGGAGGCCATGGACCAGTTCTTGCTCAAATGAAGTGTGTAAGGAGCCAGTCAACAGAAAAGCCTCCAAGCCAAAGGTCGTGAGCAGTGTTAATATGAGCGAACAAGTGGGAGACATTATTACCTATGGTGTTTTAGGTGTGTGTGTGTGTGTGTGTGTGTGTCCATCTGTGAGCTGATGTCATTACAAGAATGATATCTGTGAGCTAGCAGGAGTTCTTTGGCTCTTGTGTGTCACTACAAGTCCTCCTGAATGACAGACCACGGGGATTGTCAGGAACAATGTGGTGCCAAAATCCCATAGGGAAACGTGAGTTTTGGTAACCGACAAATGATTTTTTGTCGGGCTGATTTGTGCTTAACTATCTCTCCCTTCTGACACTCTCTGTAACACCCACTCTTGGTGACACTTTGAATTCCAGTCAGGACCACCAGGGAAAGCCAAGAAGTTCCCCAAGTGGGTAGCTCCATTCTGTCAGTCCCATTCAAATGCGTTGCTGCTTGAACACGCTTAACACGTCACTGTATTTTTATTGAATTGAATTCAACTGACCATTCATATATTCTCCATATTAGCTGCATATATTTTGAGAAGTGTGTTCTGTACATTTTCCAATGAAAGATACAGCACGTTCCCAAATTTGTAATTGTTAAGATATTTTAATTTTCCTTTATTGGTGGTAGGTGTATTTTGTAAATAAGTACAGAATACTTCAGTTATATTTTGAAATATTACAGTTGGTAGAAAGTCCTTTTACTTTTTTATGATGCTACTTTAGGGATACACCTGCACAGTGGAAAGATGTGTGTCATAAGTAATGTGCACTGTGTTACACTCCCTAACTATGGTACCCCACCTATTTTGTCCAGAATTTCAAATCATAGACTTGTGTGTCTCCCCGGTGCTGGGAGGTATCAGGGACTTTCAGAATATACACACACACATACACACACAGCAATGCACTGCCCTCTAGTGGGCTACTTTTGATCTGTGGAGTGCTCCTGAGTGTCTTGCTGTGAGCTGGGAAAGCAGGTTGTGTGGACAGACTAAACAAGGTCTCATGGTCCAACCACATAGCTCTGTGCCCAAGACATGAGCTGCTATAATGACTGTGAGGGAAGCCGCTGTGTGCTAACAGCAGGGAGACAACAACCACAGGCTGATCAATGGAGCAGACACAGCACCCTTTCACCCCGGTTCCTCCTAGATGTGTTAATGCAGGCTGTTTATGAGATGTTATCACGGCTGAATGCTGAGCGGGGAAGTGCGGTGCAGTTCGACCACGCCAGAGAACCACTCATTGTGTTCAGCAGGAACAGCTTGACTGGGAGACATAAAATCTTGGAAACCTGCACAAGGTGGATGTAGACGTTCAGTTATTCTCAGTGGAAACCATCAAGATGTACAGCTGGCAGGAGCCGCACCTCTATCCTCTCTCCATACTGCACTGGTCCTCAGTGAGCCTTCAGTCTATCTCCTCACAGCATGACTGGCGTGATGCTTTGTCCACCTCTGGTTAGGCAGAGTGAACCGGTGGCCCAGGAGAGCTCACTGTGGTGCTAGTGTTGACATTTTGAATGTCAAAACAGATGGTGTTTTGGCTGGCCCTGTGACGTGCAGCCTTTCAGCAAGGCACCTCGCTGTGTCCGTAAATATGTAAACACATAACTGTTTACATGGACAGCCAGTGTGAAGCGGCGAAGCGCTGCTGTGGACGAATGCTTCTGTGAAACAAATAAACATCACACCGGAATCCGTGATGAGCATGTAGATGGTGGTGGGTGAACAGGCACACAGCCTGTGGCTGGGACTAGAGTCCATGGGGAGTTTACCGCACTAGTGTGCCATCATTCGAGGAACAAGTCTTGGTAAGTAGCAGAGCACTGTGTGATGGAACCCCAGGAGTGTATGTATAAATACAACAGAAATGACTGCACAGCCCACAGAGACTGACATGAACAAGGAGAGATAAATCCCCTTTCACTTCTGTGTTCATAATCCAATAGACCAATCATCCCCAGACATCTAAACTAGTCCTTCCCAGTGGGCCTCTTGCCTGAGGATTAGATCGATTTTTCCCGATTTTTATCATCCTCCTGTCTTTAATAAATGACATTTACCTGGTTCACACGTATTGCAAAGAAGAGGCTGGGATGAATCCCGGATTGCTGGCAGTCGCACAGGGTGGCGCAATGACGCTGCCGCCGCCGGCCACAATGGACCTGAGATGAGGGCCATGATGGACAGCACAACGGGACAAAGAGCCTCTTGAACGAGCAGCTGACAGACGGAGGCCCATTACCACACACACAAAGCAAGGCTCGCATGATCTGGGACACCCACTGTCTCTGCATTGTGTGTCTGAGATGATAAGATTTCCTCTTACCAACCACCACCCCCCCACGCACATTTCCTTTCTATTCTCTGCTTTCTTCTGCTTCTTTTTTATTTCCTTTTGTGACGCAGCTTCATTTTTGATTTCCTTTCTGTGCCCCTTCGAGGGGCAGAAAAAGAGGCTAAAATTGAAAAAGTAAACTGGACAAGTGACTCTTAAACTTGGCTTTGTTGGGAAAAGCTGTGCTCCAGATGAAATTTTCTGTTGTTTCTCTTCTACACAGGTATCCAAGCAGCCTTGTTTGCTACGGGTTAACTGGCACATCAAAGAACGCTGTGCTCCTCTGGCACACACGTGAACTGGCCTCACTGTACATGGGCTGTGAGCCTTAGAAGGTCTGCCTGGCTTCAGGGTCAGTAAAAACAAAGGCTTTTCACACATTCAGCCTGTGCCTCTCCTGTCAGGGTGATATTTCTTCACACAGGTGATGTGGGACTGACCGTCAAAACATATAAATTGGCCCCATGATCATTTTCATCTCCTAAACTGGTGTGCCATGGATAGCCTGGGTTGCAGTGGTCTGGTGTCTATCACAGAGAGTTACCCAAAGCATAAGGACTGAAGTAAAGTATAGCAAGGCAGTCTCTCTATCTCTCTCTCTCTCTCACACACACACACACACACACACACACACACACGCAAACACACACTTACAAGCCCACTATGGGCAATTGTATGTCATCAGTGCAAATAAACACACCTTTGCACTGTGGGAGGAAAGCAGAACACCCAGAGTAAACCCACACCGGCATGTGGGTTCACTCTACATAGACTGAGCCAAATTCAAAGCCTCATCCAAGCCCATGACCCAGGAACTGCGAAGGCCCTGTGCTACCTGCTGCATCTCCATACCACCTAATGAAATAGTCGCTTGATTAAAATTATTTAAATTTTTTTTTTTGCATTTGCAGGAAAGGTAAATGGAACCTCATCCTTATTATTTGGAAGTGGAAGTGTAGTGGCCCAGTAAAAAAGGAGTATCTTTGTGAAACACACACCTCACTTAGGAGCTCTTAGCGAGAGCGACTTGGTAACAGCGTCCGCTGTGCTACCACTCCTGCAGCACACTGCATTTGTACTCTGCCTAGTAATAGCATTACAGGCAGAGAGCAAGCAAGTGCATAATTTATTGTAATCTTTTTGAAAGGCTGCAGCCCCCACCCAATTAATCTAGCTAATACTGACACTTACATGCAAGCATAATTCATACTTTCTTTCTTTTTTGTAAAGCACTCAGATGTCACTTTTAAAAGGAAGAAAATGACAAGGATCGCAGGAGTGATTTGGTGATTTGCAAAGGGTGAGAGATCCGATCTCAGGCAAGGTCTATTGTGCAGTGGTCATTACCACTGAAGGCACGCTGCACACACACGCATATGCAGACACACACTCACACACATTCACACACACATAACCTCAGGGTACCTCCAGTACAAAGAACACAGAATACATTCTCTGAGCTGTCAGCTCTGTAGGAAACTTCCAGATAAGTAAAATGGTGGCTATGACCCTTTGGTGCCTCTTTACATTCCTACCTCAGTCTGAGTCTCTATTTTTGGTGAGCCATGTAAAATCAATGGCCCATAGCTGTGAGCGTGATGAAGAGATGTTTGTACATTTACTGTGTTCGTGTATGTAAGGCCAAATCCCATCGACTGGAGCTGTTATTAGACAAAGTTACCGTCTCAATGCTCTCAGAACATTTTTGAGGCTGATCACAGAATGGAAGACTGAAATGCAATGAAAGAGTGGATTGACATACATTACTGTCAAAAAATAATAAAAATCTTTAAACTGTGTTCTCCTAAGATTAAGGAAATAGTCCAGTGGCTTTAAAATGTGGCAGAACTGCAGAACTGTAATGAGAGCAGAATATGTTTTATTGATCTATTTTGACATTTATCTATCTGCGCTGAAGATCAGCCATTGGACCGAGGTGCCAGAAATTCTCCAGCAGCTAGAGCTTCCCCTATTTCCTCGGCCCTCATTCTCCTCCACCTCTCTGCTGCGTTTGACACCAACATCCATTGGATGCTATTCTCCTCTGTAGAACAACTTGGAATCACAGTGATGATATCGAGTCTAGACTCCTGAATTCCCACCTGTTTGCTTTTCTCACCTCTATCATTAATTTTAAATGTAGCTGCAGGTGTAAAGTGTACCAGGAAAACCAATGATACTCGACAAATGGACTGTACTTTGAAAATCGGGTGACTGCAACTATAACTCTTTGGATGCTGTAAAATGATTTTTTTTCTTCCGAGTTTGAACTAATTTTGGAGAAATGTTCCTCCTAAATGAATAAATGTAAACGTTACAAGCAGAATATTCTTTTTGACGGCACAACGCTGCGATGCCTGTAATAGCGCCAGAAATCCACAGGGTGGCAGACAGAGATCATCGTTTTCGCCTCACATGACCTCAGCGTGCCCTAAATGGAAATTATCGGTAATACAGTTTTGATAATTCACACAGACGCACTTTGGCGATAAATGATAAAATCGATGCAGTGAGGACATTGTCATCATTTTAATTTCTTCTAAAACAAACGTACAGCATAATGCCACACAAGAACCAGCCACTGGATTCTACCTCATTTTTGGGAATAATTTTTATTAATACATTTTTGAAAAACAAGTACTTTAATATTTACTTAAGCAACTATTTATTTAAGAATTGTTTGTTAGTTGGTTTTTTTAGCTCTTTGTTATGTGTCTTCTGGATCTTCTCTGTGTATAGTTGAATTTCCCTGCTGGGATGAAAGAATTCTATCCTATCCTTGTATTTTTCCTACTAAATGAATAGAGACGATTTATACAACTGTATCCTTCAGTGACACAAATCTTTCTCTGGCTAAACTAAAAACTCCAAAAAAAACGAACGAGCTCTGCCGTCTTCGCTCTGAAGCTACAAGATAAACGCGTGCCATGTGGGCGGAGTAACGGGCGGGGATTGACATTTTGCTGCTTGCTTATTGGTCAATACCATTGTCTTCAATGCTCATTGAGCGTGGCCGCGTGGGCCGCTTTGTTTGCAATCGATTGTCGAGTTATGGATCAATGCCGGCTCTCACTTCCTGGTGGGCGTGGCCTGGCGTTTTGTAACTCGACGGCTGCATGTCTGCCTGTAATCGATTGCAGAGTGACGGATAGCCGTGCTCCGTGTTGTCTGAGAAGGACATCAACTGTAGCGTATTTCAGAAATGTTTGTTGTGAACAACTACTAGGGTCGCTTACTAATTTCATAAACATACGAAACTGATTTTTGCAACAACTTCAGTTAATTCTTGGGCATCCGAAAAGGACATAGCAGAGGCTGTTTGCCGACCTGTGTGTTGAGAAGGTGAGTATGTGTCGGAGTGCGCTTGTTGTATGACATGTTCGCACTATTCATGGTAATGGTAATAAGTTTTTGTGTTTGCGTTATTACTAACGACGTTATTCAAGTGAAATCAAAAATGTAGGTAAGTGGGACCTGTATTTTACGCTACTATATAAGGGTACAGACGGTGTAATAGGTGAAGTGTACATTTTTGTGCATAAATGAGCTGGCCTTGTGCAAAGTGAATATTTCTGTTTAAGCTACTGTATCTAGTGGCTCTGTAGTGGTGCACAGCAGTGTGGTCTCTCAGGGCTCTCTGTGGCAGGATGGGCAAGTGCTCCCTGGTGGCCCCTGTTGGACTGTGGTGGTGAGCAGTAACTCACCAGAGGGGTAACTGGCCTGAGCCCCTGTCAAGTGGATCACTCCTGGGCTGTGACTCATTCACTGAGGATGGCAGGCAAAGTTCACATCCCAGTTTAGAAAGGAAGCTGTCTACGTCGTTTCGCCTGCTGCTTCGGATGCTTCTCTGTGGTAGTTTTCTGTGGGCCATGCACTTAGTCCTCTGCTCCATATGTGTACGCCTCTGCATGATGGTCATTCCTAACCATGGGGCCATCTTTAGCACTGTCCACTCTGCAGACTGTTTAGACACGTGAGTGTCACTGTGTGCCCTGTGCTGTGACTGCGGTCAACTACTTATTTTCTCCTCAGGTTTGTCAATTTGTGACATTCTAAGGATATGCAGGTTATGTAAAACTCATCCAAGAGCTGTGAAACTTGTAAGGGAATACCATGGAACATTAGTGTCCTTCTTTGATCAAATGGACATCATCATCATAATCATCATCATCATCTGTTATAATTTATCTGAAGTTTATAAGTTTCATAAGACTTATATGCCAATTTTCTCTCTTTCTTTCTTTTTCCTCAGCAGAATTCTGGGTTCCTGTCATGGCGGTCATAGGGAACTATTGTGATTCCAGTGCCTCATTTGGAAAAGCCTGGGTTGAGGGGGGATTTACCCCCTGCTTCTACTTCACTCTTGTCCCTACAGTACTTCTCTCTGTCTCCTCCTTCTTTGGCACCTTCCTTTGTGTCTGCTACCAGCGCTATGGGACAGCCATGGAGCCCAAATACGTGCCACATTCACGCCTCTACGGCCTGCAGCTGGTCTTGTCCACATTACTTCTGCTGCAGTTCCTGGGGGGGCTTATCTGGCAGGTAGCCAAGACTGCAGTGCTCCCAGGGTACGTGCTCCTATACGGCTGCCTGTCCATGCTGGGCTGGATGTGGGCCCTGGCACTGTTGCGGACGGAGCGTCGGTGGGTACTGGTGCGGGATCGCACCCGTGGACACAGCACAGTGCTGCTACTCTTCTGGGCCCTGGCCTTCTCAGCTGAGAACCTTGCTTTTGTTTCGTGGACCAGCCCCCTCTGGTGGTGGGGCCTGGAAACTACAAAGGAACAGGTGAGTTGTGCTTAGTCATTGTGGTTAAGAAATTAATGATGAAGTTTTTCAATATTATTATTATTGTTATTGTTGTATTATTGTTGTTGTAATTATTAGTAGCAGTACCAGTGTTGTTGTTATTATTATTGTTATTATTATTATCATTATTATTATTCTTATTGTTATTAACTTTAAAGGAGACAGTAACCTGCAGTACATTTTTCATGTGAAATGTTGTTGAGGAATGAATAGTGAATACTGAGGTAAAATTCTTGGGTAACATTTCAGACTGATTATCGGTGTTTAAATGGTTTGTGTCTTGGTAAATTTGAGTGGTGAATTTTGTCTGGGCTATAAAAATGTGTACAGATATTTGCTGTTACAGATGCTGCTCTTTCACCCAGATGCTAGCCAATTGGGTTTTCCACTGTTGTAGAAGATCTGCAGAATGTTTTAGTGACTCAAAAAAGGGGATTAGACCTCTACCAGCTCCACCTACTATTGATAAAGCCCAAAAATGCAGGCAGAATAAGAAAAGGGGAGGTGTTCAGAATATTGCTGAGTCATTGCCTTCGCCCAATTTGGCCTCCCTTTTCTCCCGCCTCCTCTGACTCCGCCCACAAACCTGCCAATTGCTGAGCTGGTTCCAAACACAGCTTTTTTATTATGAACTTCAAGCTTGCATTGTATCAGTGACATGGCAAAAAGAAAATACAGATTTGCAGTTCTTGAATTTAGAGTTTATATAACCTTCTCACAAATGATGTTATTATTAAATGATTAACAGTGTACAAAGCTGACAGACTTTTAGGTTTTACTATATTCATTTTAATTTACATTTTTGTGTTGTCTACTAAAAAGTGTATTTTTCTTTTGGAAGTGAATGCTTTCATCCATCCATCCATCCATCCATTATCATTAACTGCTTATTCATCCTTGGTGGTGTCTTGACAGTCCGCAGCTGATTGCTTCCTAAAGAAATATTTAATATGGTGCAATACCACAAATATCAGAATGTTCAGGTGCATTTCTGTATTTATTATACCAAAGCTGAGGTACATAACACATTTACACTGAAATCCAACAATTTGAACATGATAGTGCTATGTGCCAGTTAAGTCAAGTTAAAGACTTATCTCCATAAAAAATGACTCCTGCTGTCTAGTCTCCTGTGGAGTGGCCAGAGACATCCTGTGCACCCATACTTTGTTTGCTTGCTCGTGTCTGAGATGATGTGTGTGTCCTTCCAGGTGGAATTTGGCCTTTGGCTTGTTCGCTATATTGGCACTGGGACGTTGTTTTTCATGGGCCTGAAAGCTCCAGGGTTGCCACGGAGACCGTATATGCTTCTGATCAATGAGGATGAACGAGATGTAGAACATGGACAGGTAATTTCCAGCTACCTCAGCTAAATGAAACATCTGCTATACGTTAAAAATGGTGTGCATTTCAGCACTAACAAATACTTTAAGAAATGCGTAAATGAAATGCACAAAATAATATTTTAATATATACTTGTTATAATTGATGCCTCAAGGGTAGTCTACTTGTATATCTCTTGAGAGTTACTGTTAAATTACAAGTGTGTGAAGGACTTTTTCTACAATTTTGCTGTTATTTTAATAGATGTCACTAATAAATGAATGCCATTTTACAATAGAATGATAACACATCAAGGAAATTTAAGAGTGTATCTGCACATCTAGCAAAGTGTGTCTAGTAGGACTACAGTTCAGCGAAAAGCATCTCTGTTGACTGTCCTGAACTTATGCATGTGGTTTTGCACAGATTTTAGGTCAGGGTTTAACCTCCCTGAGACAACATAACTGTAAATATGGGTTTTTGGCACACAAAATAAGGGTTTGCTGTAGTAGATGTTAAAAGGGTATTTAAAAGTTTAACTTGGGTGGCTTCAGTTGTTGATTAGTTTTTTAGTCATAATCCTTTTGTTGTACTTTAACGAGATTTGCTGAGGTTATTTGCCTTTTTGTTTTAAGGTTAACTTTGTGTGCCTTTTACTTCTTGAAATTGTTTTGGCCTGTTGGTTCGCTGTGTTTGTGGATCAAACTACATACTTTGAATTGAAAGTTAGAAGCCTGTATGTTAGTATCTGTAGTATATGTAGGCAATAAAACGTGTTACAAAAACCAGGTTGGCCCATGCTGACCCTAAAGGGGGACAATAGTAACGCTACAGTCTAGAACACGCTGACATGCACTTTACCAGCTTGAACCTCGAAAAGTCTGAATCTCTGTGTCTCAATGCATTTGTCAACGGCCACTTGGCAAAGCAAAAAAGAGTAAGCTGTGAAAACAGACCAGAGATCTGCCAGATCTCCACTGTGTAAATTGATTGTTAAAATGGTAAACGGCAATTTAGCAAAGAAAGAACCATCATTTAGAGTAAACATGAAGGTAGGAGACATAAAAACAAAATGTTTATTTTGTTTTAATGGAGTCTATGTATTGCTTTGAAGTTCATTGCCTTGCATCTTGGAATTCAGTTAGTTTGTGTAATTGTATTAAATGGTTTGTTGTATTCTCTTAAAAGAATGTTCATGCATGATGTGCTAAAAATATCCTTTTATTTAAAGATATTTTGACAGTGAAATTAAATTTGACACATGCTAGGCAAATGTGTTCAACTTTTTGTAAAAATTCCTTTTACTCATATTACTAAATTAATAACTAATATACCTCTGTAAATACTATATAGAAATATTTATTACTCAAGAAAAATGATTTATTAGTGATTAGTATTAGTGGTTTTCAGTGGAATGGTTTTCTGTTTCTGATTCCTTCTGGAAACTGCGCCATGCAGCACTTTGACAACTTGTGTGTTGAAATATTTTGTACTAAATACGATCCAACCTGTGAACTCATCCTCTACCTACTCTTTGCCCTTTCTCAATGCTCCAGCCCTTGCTGGCCAGGCCAGGACAGACCCCTTCCACCTGGCAGGGCTTTGGGAAGAAGGTCCGTCTCCTGCTGCCCTACATGTGGCCCCAGGGAAGCGTCCTGCTCCAGGGGCTGGTGTTGCTGTGCTTGGCCCTGCTGGGTGTGGAGCGGGCCATCAACGTGTTTGTGCCCATCTGCTACAAGAACATCGGTGAGGTGCTCAGCTGTATCTATAGGAATGATGTACAAATAACTTTAATTGTGAAGTAACCTGTCTGAAACCACAGTACACCTAATGTAGCTCATTGTTCCAGTTTGACTTGAATTGGCAAAATAGTGTGTATGAAATATGACAGCATATTATTTTGCAAGGGGAGATGGCTTTTGCTTCTTCCATTGTAGTCGTAAACTTATTAATATATGTGAAAAAGGGCTAAACAAAAAACATTTCTTTTTGCAGTTCTGAGAAAGGAGAAAACTCTCCTACGTTCAGGATTTTGCAGTACTAGTCCGATCCAACAGAGGGCAGAATAACCAAACACACCAATATTTTAGCGCTTCACCTTGTTTAATTTGTTCCCTGCATTTCAGGTCAAAATATTGCATTATCAATTCAGAAGCAGGAATATTTGAGCTCTGACACACAAAAATTAAAATTTAATTGTTATTTTTCCATGGCTGTCATTGATGATCTTTTTTGACTTATAATTTTTAATTTTTAACAAATGAAAAGTTAATTTCTTATAAATACTGTATATTTTGAGGTCCATGGGTAGGTAAACTAAAAAAAGTGTGTGCGTGTGTGTGTCATAGCTGGTAGCGATATATTTATATATAGTATATAGTAATAGTATCTCACTGCAGTGTCTTCTGCTCTGAGGGTTGGAAGGCCTAATTTGAAATATTAAAAATTTCACATTGAATCTAGATTTGACTTTCAGAATAAAACAAGTCAATTAACAGTATATGAACAAGCTGTGTAATTTTAAATAGTAGCCCCTGTTTAATTACAGAAAACATGGAATTGACAGTTCAGTTAGATTGCATGGTTCACTTATATTTAATAACATGATTTTTTTTCAAGTTTTGTGTTTGTAAATGAACCTTTCTTGATTTCCTCTTGCGTGCGTGTTTGTGTTTCTGTATGTGTTTCAATGCATAAATGTGAGTATGGGTGCATGTGTGAGAGGTGCCTCAGTGATGTCTCTTTGACACTTGCGCAGCATTTCTTTTTTTGGCCTGTAGGATGTAGAACTTGCCCACCCCCCTCCACCCCGAAACCCCACCCCGTGTCAAAGCCTCAGTTTCTTACAGCCAAAATGCCTCTGACTCTCACAAAAGGGAGTGGGAGAAAACTGAGCAGCACTAAACCCCTGCAGGGCTCGGCTTGCGAGCCCCACCTCCTCTCCCCGCCTTCTTCCCGGGTTCTACAGCTCCCTTAGCGTCGACCCAAACAACACAGAGCTGAAACACTCTCAGTTGCCCCCTTTTTCCTAGAAGTCTCTACTGCAACATGGATGATCAAACAAGTGACGTTTTGGGACATGTCTGGTCTGTGGTGTGTCACCAAGTCGGAGCAACAGCTCGTTGCGCTCAGGCCACATAAAAGAGCTGGACGTCTCAGAAAGGCAGGCCTTTGTGTGGTCGAGTGGGGTTGGGGGTTGACAGGGGAGGTCACCCACCCTGCCAGTCACGATTAGGGGGCATAAGGGGCTTTCAGTAAAGTTAACACGCTGGTACAAGGGGCTGTTTGTCTGAGGTCCCCATTTACCCCCTGTGCCAGGGCTGAAAACCACAACCACCCCCCTCAATCCCTAACCACCACCAAAAGAGAGAGTCACTTTTTTTCCTTTTCTGGGCATTTGTTTTTTATTGTTTCTGACTCTCTTCTTTTCCTTTTTGCAACCTCTTTACAATCAAAACGGCAATGAATGCAAATGAATTTGTTTGAGATTCCTGGTTGCTCTCAGGCCTTCACTGACCGACTTGAAAGCCCGCTCAACTGTATCGTTTCCGTGAGGCAAACTCCATGGGATTTGAATCATTGTGTGCCTTATCTACAGTGGAAGGCATGCAAAAGCCTCTTAAAATGTCACCTGCCTTTAGTCTGTTAGTATTTTTGATTCCATTTTCCGACTAATGTTACTTGGTTAAGGAGGCTCAATACAGAGGTACTATCTCTCCTGAATGCTATGTGCAGTTTGTTCATTTGGGCTGCACACATATTTTAGGGACCATTTGGCAATTAAAATTAGTCAGAAATTGCACATACGTTCACTGGAACATCTCTGCTTCAATCTCTTATTTCCTGTTTTCAAGCAAAGTTAATATGTGGTATTTAATTTTTGATATTACATCTGCAGAAATGTCCAGAGGCGTTGCTTTTATGTCTCCATTTATTCTTAAGTAATTGATGTCCCTTGTGTTATTTGAAGGTCTTTTAAGGACATGGTTTCGATAGATAAAAGAATTATACTTTGAATCCACCCAATTGCAATTGGTTATGAGCTAAAATGAGCTGATTTTCTTTTATAGTTTACTTATAAACTATGAAAGAGGGGGGCACAGTGGTGTAGCCAGCAGCACCTGGTACCTCCCAGGCACTGAGTTTGGGACTTAGGTTACTGTCCTGACCAGATTTACCCAACCTCGCTCCCTGTGCTTCCTGGAAAAGCTCTGGACCACTTCACTGGTTCAGCCCTGGGCCAACCCTGAACTGGTTATTGTAGCGCTTTGCTTTAAACCTTTACCTCACCATGTGGGTACGGTTTTCACTCTCTGTATGTTTTCATAGTTAACGAGCTGTCAGACGGCAGCAGCTGGAACACCTTGGCTGGCACTGTGTGTATCTACGTCTTTCTCAAGTTCCTCCAGGGTGGTGGAGCAGGTATGTGTGGAGATATTGATGTCTAGGCTGCATTAACTTCATCATTGAGCTTTTGCATTTCTTGGTTATGTAGGAATCTTGTGTTGTCAAAATGATTTGCTTTCTCTGTCCTTCTTCCCCACTCCCCTCTCCCAGGGTCTTCTGGGTTTGTTAGCAACGTGCGCTCCTTCCTATGGATCCGGGTGCAGCAATACTCGAGCCGTGTGGTGCAGGTGCGCCTCTTTGCACATCTGCATTCCCTATCGCTGCGCTGGCACCTGGGCCGGCGCACCGGGGAGGTGCTGCGTAGCGTGGATCGCGGTACGTCTTCCATCGACAGCCTGCTCAGGTGAGTCTCTGGCTCTGCTGTGCAGCACTGTCCAGGTAACCTGCATAACTAATCTCCATACTCCATAAGTTTTGTAAACTGTCCTGCCCCAGTAACGGCTTTATTCAAAGTGTTTGCGGTCATCATTTCTCCCCACAGCTACGTTGTCTTCAGCATCTTCCCCACTATTGCTGACATCGTGATCGCAATCATTTACTTCATCACCTATTTCAACGCTTGGTTCGGCCTCATTGTCTTCGTCTGCATGTTTCTCTACCTCAGTGAGTACCGGGGATCTTCTCTGAACAGCATCCAGATCTTTGTGACATGTACAGTTTGGGGGCTAACTTATATTTCCCATCAGCACTCACCATCATCATCACTGAGTGGAGGACCAAGTACCGGCGTGACATGAACATGCAGGACAATGCTGCCAAGGCCAAGGCTGTGGACTCATTGCTCAACTTTGAGACGGTACTGACACTTTTGAGTGTTTCTGAATGAAATAATAACCTTCTCTTCACAACAGACAGTGCTGCTTAATACATCAGTACCTTAATATATGCTTTACATCTAGGTGAAGTACTACAATGCTGAGAGCTATGAAGTGGATCGCTTTGAGGATGCTATCCTTAAGTATCAGGTGAGAAGACATGTTCCTGTGCCTTGATGTAGATGAATCTCCATGGTGTGGTGTGGACATGGTAGTGCAGTGTGACTGATAGTGGGCATTTTTCTTCTTGCCCTCAGTTGTCAGAGTGGAAGACCAATGCGTCGCTAGCCTTACTGAACCAGACACAAAGCCTCATCATTGGCCTGGGCCTTCTAGCTGGATCTCTGCTCTGTGCCTACTTTGTCACAGAGAAAAGGCTCCAGGTCTCTTTTTCAATGATTGTTTCTTTTTTGATCTACCAACATCCCTTCTGGCCTCTCGGTCTGTGGGAAATTTGGTGATGGAGTTATTTAATCTTCCTTTTTTGTTTCTCAGGTGGGTGACTATGTTCTCTTTGGGACTTACATCATCCAGCTGTATACTCCACTCAACTGGTTTGGAACGTACTATAGGTGAGAGGCCTTTTGCATGATCGCTAGTCTTTGTAAAACATGCATCATGGGTTCATCCATGTAACCTACACCCTGCTCTGTTTCTATAGAATTATCCAGAAGTCCTTCATCGACATGGAAAACATGTTCAGTCTCTTCAACGAAGAAGGAGAAGTAGGAAGAAAAAATTTCAACCATTCATAATAGCACCGATAGACATATTGCTTTAAAATGCTATGAAATATTAACTGTTTTGGGTTTTCATGTGAAACTGGTATATGTGTAGTTTTTTTAACCGAGTTTCGACAGCAGCTGGGGAAAAGTGTGTCCGATTAGTTTGAGATGGGAGAAGATGCAGTAACAGTCTGTCCTCCAGAACTCCTTCTCCCCTCCTGGCCTGAGCCTCGGCTACAACTGGGCCTCTCTGTGGGAAAATTCTCCCCAAAAACGCATAGCCGACACCCAGCACACAAAGGCTGCTCAGATCCCCTTGATATGTTAATGTCTGCAAGAATCAAAACAAAGGCATTATTTGATGTTCAGATTTCTTTTTAAGTTTGTCTTGGGGAGCTGTAGCCGTACAGTGCGAGGCCAGGCCTTGCCGTGAAGGGGGCCTGCCGTCGAAGCACACTTTGATGCTAACTTCAAGGTGGTTGCTAAGAAGTATTCTTGACATGTTAATTCTTTAATCCACTTTGCGGGCCGAGGGATGAGCATCCTCCACCCCTTGCTGTCCCCCACCCGTAGAGAAAGCATATGCACGTTAACACTTGTCAGGTTTGCGCCGCCTTGTGTCAGCCTGTACCATCAGCGGCCTCTGGCACTTCCTGTCTCATGTCCTGCTTTCTTTCTCTTCCCTCAATATTTCTCCAGGTGAAGGATGACATCAATGCAGGGAACCTCGTATTCAAGCAGGGGAGAGTGGAGTTTGAAAATGTGCATTTCAGTTACATCGATGGGTATGTTTATAGTGGTGTGACTGATTGAGAAATCTCGGTTTAGATCAGTTACTAAAAGGCTCACATATAACTGATGCACATGTAACAGTTGTCCACTGATGAGTGTTGAATTAAAACAACAGCAACACTGGTCCACAGAGACATAGGGACAGCAAAAATCCAGAGAAATAAGTTACCTCAATTGCAAGGCATCCAAAAATAATCAAGTAGGAAAGATAAACATAGCAGACCATAGCAGTAGAATGCTCATAAGTTTTAAAATATAAAGAAAAAGAATGGTAATAACAGATCTTGATAAAACTTCAGTACAATATTAAAAACAGACTATCCAGTTTTATTTTAGCACAATCTAATGTAATAGCCCTTCTAACTATAATTATAACGGCATCTGAAATGTTACATTTACTGGAAACTTAGTTTTACTGAAAAAAGATCTTAACTGAATCATACAGTCTGTTGAATTGGGGACAGCTTAAACTAGATTGTGTGATCTAGTGGTTTAGGGGAGGGAGTGACAGAGAGAGAGACTTTACAAAATACAGCAATGAAATATTAACATGACTTATGTTCTCCTCCCTCTGGAGAGCTGATCAGCCACTAATTATATTTACAGTTTACAGGCAGGGATGGGACCTCCTAACTAATTCCCAACTAGACATACCTGCCTGCACCCCATAGGACCTAACAGAGGTGAAATAGAAAAAGAAAAAAACCCACATTGATTCAGACACCAGGTAAAAGATAGTTTAAAAAAAAAAAGAAGGCAAGACCCACAACAGGAAAAAGAGAAAGCGTGAAACATGGAATATAATCATATAAGAACCAAACAAAAATAAGTTTACACTTCCAGGATATGTATGGACTGCTTTCAGTGTTAGTCCTTGAGATCAGCTAGGGAAGAAGTGTTGGACCCCATGCTGTTAAACACGCAGCTCTTCCCTTCGTGCAGACATCTGTCGGGCTGGAAAAGTAAAACCCCAGTACGTTTTCCATTGTTTAAAAGCTCTGAAGACCTCATTGAACTTGCATCTCTTACAGATGATTTCAGTTGGCAGATTGGGGTAGAGTCACAGATGAGAGTCTTTAAAGATGATGTCACATTTCTTGACAGCAGTTTTTTCAATGTTTTTGTTGTCAGAAAGGCACAAAAACTGGATCAGAATGATCCTTGGATGGACTTGCACATTGGCAGTGCAGCAAGAGAGTTGGTAGGCAAAATTGGGTGAAGATCCGATTGACGCATATAATTCACCCTGCAGAAATTGTTTCAGAGAAACAAAATCTTTGGCATTCCCAAGCAGTCCCACCATTTTCAGATTATTGTGCCAATGTTTAAATGATATTCCATCAAGTTTTGCTTGTTGCAGCTCTGCCTTCTGCTCCAGAGTGCCTAATAAGATAGTTTTTGAAACCAGAGAGTTCTCCTGATCAGAGACCCTAACTTTCTGTCTCAATGGAATGAGTCGCTTACCTTGCCTACACGATCACTTAAATTAGAAAATTTTCTGTCCAGAGCCAAGACACAGTAGGCAAGTCTGTCTAATTTAACGTCAACAGCACTCAGCTGAATATCCATGGCGGCTGTGTTGGTTTCCATACCTTATTTAGTGGACTCTACTTTCAGTGTGCATTGAGGCGAAAATTGGGTAATGCTAGTCATCCTTAGAATGAGACATTTCAAATTCTGCCAGCTGTAGCAACCTAAGATCATATGACTAGAGCAAAAATGCAGAAGCTGTGAGTCTCTGGAGAGGAAATATAATTTATGTGGCCATCTTGGAATACTGCCATATGACTGTCTTCTTGAGTCTATTTCAATCACTGGGTTTGAAATTGAAATTAAAGACAAATTTGTTTCTGGTACTCCTGAGTTATTATTTTCTCATTTTCTTCTGTAGGAAGGAGATCCTCAGGGACGTGTCCTTCACTGTGATGCCTGGTCAGACAGTAGCTCTGGTAGGTTGAGGTAATCTTCCTAACAGTGATGGTGCCCAGTCTATTATGAGCATCTCCATATTCTGTGGAAGGCCTTTAAGGACTCCAGTTTCCACCTATATATCTTCAGTCTCTGTCTGCTTGCCTGTCTTTGATTATTCTTTACGCACAGCTTTGTTTTTCCAAGCCACAGACTTGGAAACAGAAATTTGGCACTTCTCACCCTAATTAAGGCTTTTGTGCCACTGAGTTCCTTAATCTCTAAGAAGGCTACATACTATTTTGAAATTTTTAAAAGCACGAGTACTGACTTCACTGCAGCAAGTAGTAATGTCACATGCAGAGCATAGGTAAAGACATGCACATGTGGGTACATGATGGTGGTGCTACACACAAACATGCTGACACTTTCTCACTGAAGCACACACACTCTAATGTATTAAATTAAGTTTAACAGTAATAAAATTGTGCCAAATAACACTCTTCCCACACTAGCATGGACCTCAAACACTCGGTGATGTACTTTCTCACTGAAACATACATATACACAATTCATGTATTAAACTCAACAAGTTTGGTGATATTTAACAGTAGACACATGAGCAAGGATGCAGCACATGCTCTACAAATGTGCTGATGAATCTTTTCGGCAAAACATTCTCACTAAGTACTAATTTAAGTTTATAATAAATTAATAAAGTTTGCTAATATATAACTCTGTACACACACACTCTCTCTCTCTCTCGCTCTCTCTCTCTCTCTCTCTGCACAGACTCTACACACAAATGTACAAAACAGAACAAGTTGAAAGTTATTAAAGTTTGGTGACATATAACATGACATAGGGATTAGACCCTTTTATGTCTTCTGTCCTTGAAAAGACCATGGACCCAAACTGGCAACTGGGCAAGCTATAAGATGGATATGAGGATTTTAAGGATAATACTGTACAGTTTGATAGTGTATCGTGATGTTCCTGCACCTCTACACTTTTTAAACTGGGCAGCACAAGGTAAATCACCTATTTACCAATAACTCTTAAGGACACAATGATTCTGCCCCAGCTGGTCCTGTGTGTCTCTGTTTTCTGAGATCTCATCTCACAAACCTATGTTATTGTCTCCAGGTGGGCCAGTCCGGGTCTGGAAAAAGCACCATCATCAGGCTGCTCTTTCGTTTCTATGATGTGCAGGGTGGCTGCATCCGTATCGATGGACAGGATATTTCCAAGGTTAGTTTGTTGTATTTGGTAGAAGGGGCGAGGAGAGGCCGGCAAACACAGCATGATGGTGTGCCTCAAAGATAGTAAGAAATGTAGGTGTTCTGGCTTTTCTTCTCTCCCTACTTTGTTGTAGGATTTGATTTTTAAACTTTTCTACATTTACATTTGTTCCAGAACAAAAAAGGGGTGTGAGAGGATATAAGCATACTTAAAGGAGAGTGTTTCTGCATGTGCGATGTGCATGTGTATTCCCTTCGTGCTACAATGTCATTTATTTAAAGTAGCTTTTTAATGGTTTAGTGAGGATTTACAAGTTTTTAAATGTGTGTTTTTGGTGTTTTGAGACTTCATTCAACCTCCCCCGGAACTATTTGTTTTTCTTACCGTCACTTGAGCTTCCCTCGTGAGTAATGGTGGGTGGAGGACAGTGGGTTTCAGCATTTGAAGAGGCAGCTTTAAGATTTAAATAAAAGGATGTGAACTCTTCTCATATCCTGTTAAAGTGTTCAGATCATGCATTCACCACATCAAGTGGTGGGAGATGAACTAGGCTTTGAAGCAGCTTCCGTCAGCCACTGCCCAAGGTGATGTTGAAGACCTGGTGTTGTCTGCTTCAGATAATGTTGATTACATTTGTTTTTTTCAGTTACATCTTGTTGACTTTTTGTCTGTTTTTAAAACCTTTCTGTTCTATTAAGTATGAACCTTTGCATTGCACATAGAGATATGTACCATTGTGTGGTTGGCGAAAAGGAACTAAAGATGTCCTGTTGTCCTGCTTACTTGGCATGCGGACTTTACAATTAATATACTGAAAATTGGGATTATGTACATATGAACCTTAGCAGCGTGTGTATTTCTCTCTGTCTAAATGAATAAATCTCTCTAAAAGGGTCTTAAGTAATGAATGAATAACTTGGGTGTGCTTTTATAGAGAAAGGTGGGTCCAATTGCTTTGTTACAGTCCCAGTGGACCTGCATGTTTATGGAGCACCAAGAAGCAGCATCCTGTCTTGTACCGCCATGTTCAACATGCTCTGTGTGGTGTTGTGCTGGACTAGTGATATACAGTTTTGCCTATTATGCAAGGGTCTTGCAAATCTCTGCGATTGTTGGGGAACATGAGAGACCCAGTACTGCTAGCCTTTCCAATTACATGAGATGAGAGCAACATAACTGCCAGCGAGTTCTGTATTGAACCACATGCCAAGCAGCAGTATTTAAAAATGTAGCTTGCTTTTTCTCTATTAATCTAGTCAGAAGACTGAACTGAGTTCTGCTTTAGCCTTTTGGTGATAGTGCTTCAGGTTTTGCAAGTCTGTGGTAGTGCTGATGTGCCACTGAGGAGCGGAATGACACAGCTGTTTTTGCACAGAAAAGAGGCCACTGATCTCCTCCAAAGCAAGTGGAAATTCACCGAATCCCTTTAGATGGTATAAGGGGGGCTCCTAGAACTCTTTAATTGTCTAACATGAGCTGCATCCCCATCATGTGGCTTGCCACATGTTCTGCACCGAAATGGCAAAGCCCTTCCCCCAAATACACTCCTGTCACAGACTTCCACAATCTCAGAGCACTTGTATGAGCATCTGTGACCAGAGTGCTCCCAAAAATAGAGAATGTGGGAATTGGGTCTGTGGTGTGGTGTTATGTTCATTGTTGTCTACATAAAAGTGTGTCTTCCTGCATCTGTAGTAGGTGTGGGTGTGACCAGCTGCCAGAGTGAACTTCTTTTGCACAGTAGCACAGTTACGGCTCCCCATATTGCAACCCCACCTATGCTGAATCCAAGATCATTTATACTGTCCTATATTTGGTTGTTATTGTTTGTTCTGAGGCGAATTACAATGCTAGATCATGAACTTGCTGTTTTTATTTATGATAAGTACCTTGATCAAGGGTTTCACAGCAAGACTAGGACAGGACCAATAGAATGCCAAGTGGCCACTCTGCTGTGTGCTGTCCAGGTTCTTTAGTGAGGGGTGCTACAAAGTCACACTTACTGTACTTGGTGACATCTCATCCTACAGTACAGAACAACGGGGAATTTTTTTAAAGCTTTTGTTTGGCTCTTCTGCACAAAATTTTACAAGATAATATAGGTTGCAGTGTTTTGGTGATGACGCTGTAGTTTCCTGGATGCTATACCAGTCGCTTTCTCCATGAATACTTAAGGAAATCCATTCTATTGATTTTAATGGACACCCATCTGTCCTGAATGGTGCAGGGCATGTTTAGTGACACCACTGTCAGCTCAAGTCTGATTTGAATCTCTTTACCTTGAAAATTGGCCTGGTGTCAGAACCCTGGTGAAGCTTCAGCTCTCAGTTCATTGGCAAAGGGGCCCCAGAGGGATGTGAGAAAGAAGAAGTGGGTGTAGACTGTGGTATACTAACAAGCCCTCGAGATGAAAGGAGCGTGAAATATTTAACGTTTTTCATACAAGGCGGATGGTCGCAAATGTTTCTTTTCAAAGGAATTACAAGGGGCTTTTGATGGTTGAAAATCAAAGTTGTGTGTCGGCGTGCTGTTAACGGCCACCCGCTGGGGTCCATTGATCTGTAAGTGACAGGCCCGGGGAGACCCCTGTGGAGCATGTAAGGGGTGTGTTCACATGCTTACTGCACACACATGGAGTCCAGAACACATGCAAACCTGCACTCTCATACAGAAAACATCCTCCTGTTACCTGTTGGTACAGACATGACACCTGTTCCTGATTTGAAGATCACATTGGAAACATGTGGGACACAGACCAACACACAACCCCACCAACCACTTTTCTGACATTGAATGTTTAATAGTTAGGTACAGTTATATGAGGACATGTGATACTGACTTTGAAATCGGTAGATCTCACTTGAAGCTGATGGCACTGGTGTTTCTGAGTTACAACCCGTACGCTACTAGGTGCCAGTAAAAGGCAGTAATCGTTTGTATGAAGTTACCTTTCATAATGTAAGCAAGCAACAAAATTATGACCTTTTAAGCATGCACATGTGTTTTTGTGTTCATGGTTGAGTAGGCAGGATTTTCTGAGTTTGCAGGGCTTTGTCTGTTCCCACTATCTAGTGGTCCATGATGTCAACCCTCTCAGAGCAGACTGACTCAAAGTGGTCCTAATATTAACCCAATGGTAAACCATAAACCCTGTTTACTGAAATCATAGTCTTTCTTACTGCCTCAAATCACATTTTTGCATTTATTACATGTGGTTTTTTAAATGTTTTTAGGAACAGGTGGCTATTTTTCTCTTTATTTGTGTGGGTGTGTGTATGTGTGTGTTCCAGCTCACCTGTACCACAGGATGCAGGCCATCAGTTCCATGTAGCTTTGTTTGTTGGCAGCCGCTGGTCTGGCACAGAGCCCTGGCACGTATGCAGCCAGCCTAAAGTGTAAAACAGAGACAGCTGTTGAGGTTTCTGATAAACAACATGTTTTTCGATCCAATTGGTTCACGTTAGGCACATGCAAAGCACTCTGTACTCCCCACAGGCCAGTAAACGGTTGCATGCCTGATGCATGCACATCTGTTCAGTACTCTGATTTAAAGAGTGGCTCAATTGCCAGGCAGATTTGTTTCTGTCGTATTCCATGTTTGAACATCCGGGTGTTATTTTCTTCTTTATTATTGCCACACTTTAATATTTGTTCACAAGTTTAAAGAACTCACCTTGGCTAGAAGTCATCTCACATGGGTTCAGAAACGTCACTATCTAAGATTATTGGGATGAGGATGTGCTTCGCAAAAGCAGTTTATGAGTTTGTGTTCAGTTTTACTAATTCACAGTTATGGGAGACGCAGAATCCATTAAGAACATTTTTGAACTTCTGGATTCATGACTGCACCCTTATTACACAAACAAGTGACCACACTCTGGTCCAGCCCTAGATTCATACAGCCATAATAGTCTGTCAGGCTAGCCGATCAGTCCCAGATGCTGTTTCTCACTGACCCAAAAACAATCAAAATCAAATTAAGATTAAAGAATATGAATATGTAGTAATCAGAAACACACTTGTCACACACTGATCATGCATCTTGCTTCTTTGAACACACATATGTGAAGTGGTGGTGTGACATTCTGCCCTGCTCTGAAATTATGTGAAATTTAACAGCCTTTGCTGCCAGCTGATCATTTCCCAAACAAAGTTCTGAACTGTAAAGGCTCAGGGCTAGCCATGGAACCGAAGGAGTTTCATCAATTTTAATGTATTTCTAGAGGGTGGCTTTACACACACATACATACGTGCACACATATATGCACCCACTGCATATTCATGCTGCCAGTCTGCTATTCTACCACATTCCAAAGGTGCTTCATTGACTTAACATCTGGTAATTGGGGAGGCCATTGAAGTTCACTGAGTTCATTGTCATGTTCATGGAACCAGTTTGAAAAGACTTTGCTTTACAGCATGGCACATTCTCATGCTGGAAGTAGCCATTAGGAGATGGGTAAATTGTGGCCAATTTGTGACTGTGGCATTCAAACGGTGCTCAGTTAGAATTAGGGCCTCAGTGTGTGCCAAGTAAACATTCCCCACAACATTACACCACCACCACCAGCCTGAACTGTTGACACAGGGCAGGTTGGGTTCATGACTTTGTGCTGTTTATGCCAAATTCTGATCTGCATGTCGCAGCAGAAATTAAGATTCATCAGACCAGATGATGTTTTCCCAATCTTCAGCTGTCCAGTTTTGATGAGTCAGTGCTCACTGTTGCCTCAGCTTCCTGTTCCTGGCTGACAGGAGTGGAACCTGATATGATCTCCTGCTGTCATAGCCCATCTGGCTCAAGGTTTGACGTGTCAGGCTTTCAGAGATACTTTTCTTCCCACCACTGTTCCAAAGAGTGGTTATTTGAGTTACTGTAGCTTTCCTGTCACCTCTAAACAGTCTGGCCATTTTCCTCTGACCTCTGTCATCAACAAGGAATTTCTGCCCACAAAACTGGTGCTCATTGGATGTTTTTTGTTTTTTTTTACACAATTCTGTGTCAACTGTGGAGACCATTTTGTGTAGAAATACCATTCTAGCAACATAAAAATACTCAAACCACCCCATCTGGCACCAACAATAGTTGTGAACAAGCAGGTGTACAGGTGTTCCTAATAAAGTGGCCCTTGAGAGAGAGTGTGAGCGAGTAAGAGTGTGTGTATCCAGACTGTTTTTTTTTTCTGTACAGGGCACAACAGGCCTCTAAAAAAATTTTGAAAGTCGCATCATGAGAGAGTAAACTGTGCTGTAGTTGGAACACTGCACGGTCTCAGATGCCAAATGAAAGTCTCGTGTCTCTGTTCACTTTGCTTTGACGCTTTACGCAGTGCTTTCATTTACTGCAAATACCGTTGCTTACATTTTTAAATCACACACAATTGCAAGTCTTTACAAGCAGCGTGCTGTGGTCGCTCAGCTGTTTGCAAGTTGCCACCCCCCGTGCCTCATCTCACTTTGTTTGTGGTTGTGTGTTAATAACATCCCAACAAAAGCAAAATGCAATACAGATTTTGAAGAAGATGGCCAGGGAGGAGGGAGACAAGTCAATGAAACAGCTGAGTTTTAAAGCTGCTCAGGGTTGTTTGCCAGATTTGAGTTTTAAACCAGGCTTTGTAACTTGAAGTTAACAAGAGTCTCCATTGTTTTCTTGTCCCATAATTGCATTTCTATGCACAGTAACAATAAATGCAGTAAAAGTTCATTACAGTAAATTACCTTGTTTGTTTCTTTCACATTTGTTGCAATTATTCTTAACATAAATTTCACTATTGCATGTTTGTCTCTGTCTGTAGGGTATGGGGAAAACACAACTTGTTTAGAAAATGAATAGAGGGGGCAGCGTGCTGCACTTACAATGCTATGTATGAATGATATGTCATGTGGCAGTATATAGTGTGTGATGTCTTTGGGGATCATGTTGCATGTGTTATGGGATATTTTAGAGTGTTTTAGTCATATTTGAAAAAATTGGTTTGTGGTTTTCGAATGGGCTGGGAACGCATCGTTTTTGTTTGCATTTTAAAATAATGGGGGATCCGATTTTTCGTTGTCTAGCCCTTTTCCAGAAACGAATTAGTCAGATGCCTCTATATTGTATTTTTAACCATAATGGTTATTAAGACTGATCACTCAATAAGAGAATGAATGAATAAGTGAATTGACTATTAGCTACTTGTCTTCAGGGTCAGTTTTAACCACCCTCATCTTCTGTTTTAATGTCCTCTGAGAATTTCTTCCATCCATTGATGGCGAAAATGCCTTTTTTTTACTAATTCATCCCAAATGGATTCATCTATGAAACACATTAATGCAAATGTTACTTTCCAAGGCTGGTCAGGGCCTTTTGATGTTGGACAAAGCAGAAACAGCACCGCACCCATATTGCAGCAAGGGTCCCTTCCCTGTGCCATGTTTTTAGCAAATGTCACTTTTACTTTGTTTCGTTAGCGCTTGTCCATTCCTGTGAAATATTCACCCCAGTGTTTAACTCGCCAGCAATTAGTTTATTTCTTACCCAGTTGGAGGATGGCTGCGTGTCTTTTGTAAGCTGCTGCTTTGTTGTTTGCTTTTTCATTGTCAGATCAGCTAAATCTTAGGGATTTCCCATTTGGAAGAAGTAAATACCCTTGCCATTTACCCCAGATGGATGGTCTGATGGCACAGATTAGGTGGGTTATTTGGGGTGAAATATTTATTTTGAGGATAGTTCCTGCTCTCAAAGGAAGGATAGTTCTTTTGTGCCCCCAAACTTTCTAAGATTATTTTAAGAAACAGATTTTTTTCTTCTAATGGCAAACCAAGATGTTTGTGCCATGTGGATACCATGTTGGTTTCATGACAAATGATACTGTTGATGCCAGTCAGTTTAGCCATTTTGTTATATATGTACTGCTCTAAAGGGAGCTGCATTTGTATTAACTTAAATGTCATATTGCTAGAAAATCAGAGATCGTTCCACAGTCAATGATATACCATCTGTAGACTGGATGTTTTCTGTGATGGTGCAGTTAATGGTTTGGTCCTTTTTGTAGGTAAATATTTTTTCCTGATTATTTGTTGGTCTTTCCTTCTTTTGGGTTTGTTTATGATATCATGATTTATACCAAATGAACACTAATACAGTGGCCTCAAATTATCGCCACTCGATAAAGATGAATAAAAATCAGTATAAAATAAACAGCACAGATAAACTATGTCTTATCAAAAGTCAGGAAAGCCTCAGGCTTTTTATTTAAATACACTTCTTTCAAAACAAATATTCATTCTAGGCAACACAGTGGTTTTATCAAAAAAGTTTTAAAATCATTGCATCCCCTGGTTCTTAATGCAACCAGTCCAGCACAGACAATCACACCAAGCCTTTCCCTGTAATTTTTAATAGTGTTGGATAAAAGCTCTGAGAATGTAGCACTGTGTAATGGAGAAGTGAATGATACTGTGTATGCTTGCAGTTTGGGTTTTTCCGAATACACGACAGTGCTAGAGCTCAAAGAACAGTAGAGGTTACAGTACTATGAACTGAGCAAAGAAAAGAGCAATCTATCAGCCAGCAATGACAGCACACAGGGAATCATTATGAGTGTATTATGGGGGTGATGATATTTAGAGAAAGGAAGGCAAGCTTTGATTCATGGCCAGAAGCAAAGAGGTTGTAGCTTTGCACACAACAGAAATCCTCCTAAGCCGCCTTCTAAGAAAATTCCCTTTGCGTTCAGTCTTTAATTAATGTGATTGCAGAAATGACAGGAAATGACATTATAACGATGTTCTTGGATTTTAGAGAAGGCAGCGGCAGCTGGCTCCGTTCTGTGTGACATGCTGTTCCAGGAAGCCCCATCCGTTCCTTTTCACAAACGCAAGTCCTCTGTTCTCCAGCTCTGGCCAAATCTAATTAGCTAATAAAGACACCTGCTTTTTTCTTTTCAGACAGAGGAACAATTAGGACAAGTACAAAAGTAAACAAATGAGGGGAGAAAGACAGAAGGACTTCAAAAGAAAAACATAATACCTCATGTGGTGCTTGGAACGGCAGAGGGGTTGCACGTGAAAGATCTCCTGAGCCTTGGTGGCTTACAAATTACTCCTGGAATGATGGGTCCTGCTTGGTGCTGGCTAGGTGCTCCTGGTCCATAGTTCCCTCTCCCTTTCCTAAGATGATGCTTTGTCGCCATTGGGCTGTTGGGAGTCTTCAATTTAGGCACCTTGTTATCAGTGACACTGTCAAAGTTAAATGTGTTGGATATGAGCATGTGTTTAGCAAATATATCTTTGCATAAATATTTATATGTAATCAGGAACGATGACATGGCAGTGCAGCGGTTAACGTTGCATAATGCCAGATAGCATGTTTTGTGTGCTGCACTTGTTCTTTTGTTGCTCTTGTGTATGGTTGGCCCACATTCTTTATTTCTTGTCTGTGTAGTATTGGGATGGTGCTGAGACCCAATCAACGTCAATAACTCTGTCATCTCTGTGGGAAATCTCCTGCTAATTGAATATTGACCA
Organism: Arapaima gigas; assembly: GCA_900497675.1. Taxonomy (NCBI): domain Eukaryota; kingdom Metazoa; phylum Chordata; class Actinopteri; order Osteoglossiformes; family Osteoglossidae; genus Arapaima; species Arapaima gigas. The sequence goes on from UFQX01000178.1 coordinate 380,595, forward strand.
AGTGTCACTTTGCTCCCCTGTGCATTCCAGCACAGAGCCTTTTCTCAGCTTTGTCAATATTGCAGATAAGGCGTATCACAGACGGGAGCCGTAAGCTCCTCCATCAGAGGAGACGTAACCCACCGCCTCTGTCCGCCTCCATTAACACACAAACGAAACACCTCGCCAGGCACATCCCACCCAGGGCCCCCTTGCGTGAGCTTCTGTACACATTTGCTCAGGTTAAATCCTCTGCTCAGCCCAATCAATCTCTTTTTGAAGATTAGTACTGATGGAGAGATAAAGAATTCCACTCACATCTGACCTTGGAGACAGATGTAGATGTTTTGTCTGTGGAAGACTTTGAGGCCATTAAGGCAGCAGTGTAGCTGTTTTTAAAATATTGTTGTTGTTTATTCTGTTCTCATTTAGCTGGCTTAATAGGTGGGTTTATACAGTTCAGCACTTTGTCGAGTCCTGCAACTTCAGGTCAAAACCACCTGGTCACAAATTGATTTCCTTACCTAGAGGGTCCATAAGAAAGGCAATCTTTACAGCTGCCTCAGCTTTATAGATGTGTGAATGTGTGTAAGGAAGATGGATGTATATGTTTAAGGTCTGCTAACAAGATAGAGGGCTGCAGTGGTGTGTTCTTGTACATGGGTGTTGTGGAGATGGAGGATTGGGGTCCTCTGTCTCACCTTTGTCCCACACTGGCTTCACTCTCACCCATGCAGTCAGGCCAGTATAGCCACCCAAAAGCTCTAGCATGAGTAAACCTCCCTAGCACCTTCAACAGACCTCATTCATCTAGCCTATGGGTGGCATTTCAGCATCAAAAACCCCTACTCCTTAATCTTCTTCTCTACATACACATTCATAACCTTTTTTCCCTAAGTAGGGTCTTGGCAGTCCAGGGCCTATCCCAGAAGCAGCAGGCACACAGTCATCAAACTGCCCCAGATGAGACCCCAGTCCATCGCAGGGTGGCCACACACACCATTCACAGGCTGTGGGCAGTTCAGAATGCCCATTTAACCTGAAACACGTCTTTGGAGAATGGGAGGAAACCAGAGCACCTGGAGAAAACTCATACTTTTATGAGGAGAGCATCCAAACTCCACATACATATAGTTAAAAAAACAGGTTTTTACTTTGTGATCAAGCTTCATGTCCTTGCTGCAGGTGAAACAGGCATCCCTGCGCGCCAACATTGGTGTGGTGCCCCAGGACACTGTACTCTTTAACGACAACATCCGCGACAACATCCGTTATGGCCGTGTTTCTGCCAACGACCAGGAAGTAGAGGAAGCTGCCCAGGCGGCCGACATCCACCAGAAGATACTCACCTTTCCAGATGGTATGTACTGCTGTGCTGCTGCCTTGCAAGGCCCCGCGTGAACACGGCCTGCAAAGCACTCTGCTCAGGGTTTTAGACTTTGCTGTACTTTTTTTTTTTTACACAATACAATACATGTTGTATTGCAGTTACATTCTTTTGTAGAGCTCTGTGTTCATCAATAAATATGAGGTCCTTAGGTACTTGTATTAATGGTATTTAAATGGCATTGGAGTACTTGACAGTTAACAGGCATGACATTACTGTCAGTGTAATGTGAGTCACCTTGCAGGTTATGACACCCAGGTGGGGGAGAGGGGGTTAAAGCTGAGTGGTGGGGAGAAACAGAGGGTGGCCATCGCCCGCACTATCCTCAAAGCGCCTCGGATCATCCTGTTGGATGAGGTTAGTGCTTATGACACAGAAATGGTGTGACACAGTGCTTGGAGTTCTCAGGCGAGCATTTCACTTTAAAGGATATCCTTGTTACCTGTTATTGAGGGAAACCATTATTACTGAAGCATTCGAGGTTGCATAGCAGGTCCAGGTTTGTGTCGTATGAACAAAATGCCAAATGCTCACTGATGTCTGTGCTTTGTCTTATAGGCAACATCCGCCTTGGACACACAGACAGAGCGCAATATTCAGGCCTCACTTGCAAAGGTGTGCGCCAACAGAACCACTCTCGTGGTGGCTCACAGGTAGGCATCATCCCTCACAGGTCAGGAAGGACAGTTTACCAGGTCTAGGGAACATTCCTTCATTTGCTCCTGACTGCTCAACATGTTGGTTAGCCATACTTCCTACCACAGGGGCAAACAGTACTGTTACTGCCCTGGGGCATCTGTGAACCACGTGAGTTCTGGATTAGACACGTCCCCAGGCCATCTTGCACATTCCTTCTACCATGCGGCATGGAAACCAAAATGTAATTTAAAAAAAAAATCCATGACTTAACTAGTCTAAATCCCTGGGATTTATCTGAGAGATAGCATCATCTATTGATGGAAACTTCAAGGGACACGTCTCTGGATCTTTGTTTGTTGTTAAAGATGGAGATTGCTAATTAAACAAGCCAAGTGTCCTTCCACCTCAGTGACAGCTTTCTGGAAAGTCTACATGTTTGAGATGCTGAACTCCCTTGAGTTTGCCTTCATGTAGAAGATTGGGGCTGAGAACATGATCTACAGCTTTCGTGTGGCAAGTGGCCGGAGTGTACAGTGTAGGACTTCATCAGCATCGCTCATAAAAGCAGACTTTAATATTTTACTGCGACTTAACACATTTCGCTTTGAATTATTTGCACATGTCTGGTTCTCTAACATGAACCATGTGTGTCTGCTTTTCATTATTGACATATTATTTAATTTTTTAAATTTTTATGAGATGGTAGAACAAGTCTGACATGAACGTGGCTGCTGCCCGTGTCACGCCCCCCCCCCCCTTTTTTTCCACTAGGTTTTTGTCAGCCCTCTTTGTTCATCTTTCTCACCCCCTCCCCACCACCCCTTCTGCCACTTTCTTCTGTTTGCCTGCATCTTCTTATATTTTCAAAGTTTTTTCCTATGCTATGCTTAGAGAAAAAAATTGTAAACATCATGATTGGTGTCCCGCCACTTTGATCCCGTGCCACTTCTGAGACGCCTTATAGTACTTTGATCTGGGGGGACAATCAATAAAGTCTCCCGGTTTTGTTTGAAGATGAAGGGGTGGACGGCAGAGGTGACCTGGGGAAGGGGTGGGGCGCAACTTCAGGGAGGTCGGGGTTAGGAAGGTACAGTACATGTAAGGAGAGACACTTGTTTTTAGGCAGCAGGGGGTGTGTGTGGTGACTTCACCTGAGCGAGACTTCACAGAGAGATGCTGGTGGGGAGAAGTTGTCGGGAGACTAGCACATGGCTATATTTAGGTTTAATGTGGTTTTCATGTCAGGAAGCGAATGCCAGTTCAAATCATCCATTTCCTACCGGCCTTAAGAAGCCCCCCTCTTCAAACACATGGGCAGGGCTGATGTTACCACAGCAATGTCCTCTGTTTCAGTTGAGACACGTATCCTCTACCCCGGCCAGCCAAAACCACTACCTGTGAGGCAGCGGATCTGTTGGGAAATGTGCATGAAACCAGAGTGTACAAAAGATGTCAACTTAAAGTAATCACTGGTACTGTTCAGTCTGCTAAGTTGTTTTTACAAGTTTATAGGGAGCAAACGGTGTTGCTGTCTAAGCGCGCGGATGTGAGTGTGTGTGAGTGTGTGTGAGTGTGTGTGTGTATGCGCACACCAGGAAGATATGAGAAGTGAAGCCTGCTTAGCTGTCATTGTGCATGTTTTTTTTTAAACTTCAGCTGTTAAACATGTTGATCAAAGGGGAAATATATGTTTTACAATTGTTGTCCATTCACCGTCAATAGCTGCTGCTCAGTGAAGAGTGAACGGATGTCTGGTACCTACCCCAGTAGCACAGGCTGCGAGGCAGAATAAACCCTGGATGTGATGCCAGCCTGTGACAGTATAACTACTGCAGTGTACAAAAATTAAGACAGGCAGATGAGGTTTGGTTCTTTTAGCTCCACACATGAGGTGCTACAGTGTTAAACAGTAAATTGTCTGCTCAGGACAACGGGCTAGTTTGTACAGAGCAGCAGCACCGTTTGCTTCCTGTGGACTTATAAAAACAACTTAGCAGACTGAACAGTACCAGTGATTACTTTAAGTTGACATCTTTTGTATACTCTGGTTTCATGCACACTTCCCAACAGATCCTCTGCCTTACAGGTAGTGGTTTTGGTAGTGGTGTGTGTGTGTGTGTGTGTGTCCGTCCCTTCCTTGTTTGCAGGAACAGCAGGATTTTTATGTTAATAATTCTTTTAAATGTGGGATCTGTCTGAGTTGAGTCCACATGACCTTCATTATGTGTGGAACACAGTTATCTGCCTGACTGTGCTGTCAGGTAATATTCAAATTGATTGTCACATTGGCAGAACCACAAGTTGGACAGCTGGAGTTCTAATCTGACAGGATGCTGAAGGTCTGCTGTGTTCCGGTCTGTCATCACATGTCGCTTTGATTGTTCTTGATCTTGAAACCTTGTAGGAGGAAGTAGTAGGTAGTTGTTGGGTCTGTGACCAAACTGTGTGGCAGCTGTCTCTGATGGTGCACTTTTGATGACTTTCAGGTTGTCCACCATCATTGGTGCTGACCAGATCTTGGTTCTGAAGGACGGCCAAATTGCAGAGAGAGGGAGGTGAGTACAGCTGAGTGGGGGAGGGGGGGGTAAGCCACCGCTGCCCCACTCACTTCTATTTCTAGGCCCCCAAGTTAAAATATTAATTTCCAAACGGGTGGCAGCAGAGGAGCAGGTGTCACTGAATACATGTGGGAGCAGCTGGAGCCAAGGCCGAGCCGTGTGACATTCCGAACACCGCCGCGCGCTTATCTCTGCATCTAGCCTGACCTCAGGGTCCGTATGTGTCTGCACTCATCACCAGACAGGATGTGTGTGATCCGTAGCCCCTCTCCCTGCACCATCCCATTAGCCTCAAGGTGGGAGCGCTCCCTCTTCCCACTAATGGCTTCCGACCATTTATCCGCCTGATCGGGGCTTAGAGTAAACGGCACACTCCAGCTGCCCGTTCACTAGTGTCTTGTTGCGCCTTTGATATATGAGCCACAGCGGACGAGACATGCCCCTCCCCTGGGCGCCAGGGCTGTAACCCCACACTGGGCCATTCAAGTCTGACCGACAGCGAGGTGTAAACAAAACACATTCTGGCTTTCTTACCTGGAGGGAGGCGGGCTTAGTGTACACTCACAGGAAGGACCCAGGGGCTGCGACCAGGAGAGGTGTGGTTACGGGGGCACCTCAACGCTTTTAGAAAGGTGACATTAGCAGAAACGTCTTGTTCCCGTCCTCAGGCTGTCCCTCATCTACCTAACAGGTGTGGCAGAAGAAAGGAACTTGGGTCCAACAAAGACAGAGAAACAGGAATACATTTTAATTTATTCATTGTGGCGAGTTTGGAGATTTAGAAGTTTTACGTGTTTTGGTTTAAAACCCTTTAAAAGTCTGTGTCTATTTAGATTAGACGACTCCTGCGATGACCCATTACTAAAGAAACATGATTTCTTTTTTTTAACACTGCCATCTTAGTGGCTCCTTCCATGATGCATTAGCTGTTTTTCATAAGGTGGGATGTGCACTCATTAATGTATTTATTTTCCTGAGATGAGTGGTACCAGGAGGGCACAGTAGTGTCAAAGGCCATGGACTTGCAAGCTGAAGGTTCCAGGGTCAAGTGCAATGACCGTTTCTTCCGTAACACTAGTGAATAACATTTAAAAAAACCTAAATTACTTTAAATATTATTGTAACATGGAACTAAATTTGAACTTGGTCCCAAAGTCACAGTTCATGGCTCAAACACAGTTTATGGCCTAGAACAATTAGTATGACAGCACTCTGGGGTTTGTGTGTGCATGACTCTTGTTCCCATGCCCCCCCTTTCCCTTGCCATAGACACGAGGAGCTCCTGGCCAAAGGTGGCCTGTATGCTGAAATGTGGCTGAAGCAGCAGCAGTCTCAGGACTCAGATTCAGCATCCGACTCTGAGACGAAGGACCAGCAGACAGAGAAGCTGCAGCCCACCGTTGGGCACAAGACACACTGAGCTGGGTGAAAAAGTGTGTGAGTCAAATGGACAGAACCTAGACAAATGCCTGGCTGCAGTGTTCAGTGAGATACCTCCAAATGTCAGCTTTAACATATAATTACTACAGATGGAAGATAAAATAATAATTCAACACAGATTGACTTATATGGTACCTTTTGGTGTTTTCTGTTTGCTTTATTCTTCCTGTTGACTCAAAGTTTAAGTATTCCATAAAGAACAGTCTCTTTTTTGAATACTTGTTCTGGACTCACCCAATGGGCACCCAAAGAAAAGCTGACAGTCTTTAGGTTTTACTTTATACAGCCATAGTTAGTTTAATGTTTTTTTAGTAATCAACACTGACATATTGTCTTTTTTGAGGGTTTGGAGGTGGGTGGTCCTCTATACCTTAATGCTCCACCATTCTCTGACCCATTAGACCTCCCTGCTTGGAGAACCCACTGCGTTCGCTTTGTGTCCACACCCAGCACATAGTTTGGCTGATTACTTTGGTTGTTAAGCTCAGATTGCAACTCGAACTCGGAGTCCTAAGTCAAATGACAGCAGTATTACATCTGTCTCCAGGCAGGAGAGACCCAGGCTTTGTATCTCCTGTGCAAAGGCACTTCGACTCTGTACTCTGGTGGGGGAGTTTGATTAGGAAATCAAACTGGTCTTTCCACCTCTTTCTTATCGATCTCAAGTTATTTAGGATGTGTATTTATAATTCCTGTTGTGATTTTGCAAGATCTCTGGTGTCAGGTTCACATCTACACAGCCGCTCACACCTTCTCATCCTCCACCATGACCACGAATTTTCCTTTCGCTCTAGTGGTTTTTGCAGTACCTGAAGTCTTCGTTTGCGATGACTGATGTGTTGAATGAAGGAGGTGGAGTCTTCAAACTGTGTCAAACCAAAGTTGTTCTGGAACAAAAGCCAGATGGGTCTGCCAGGACCAGCACTGAAAAACCATTGCTTGGGTTTGTTTGTGTGTCAGAAAATAACTCAAATTGAAAATCAGAGAAATGTAACAGCAGGAGCATCTGCTCATCAACACTTAATGCCTGTATATATACTTTATTTACTGTCATCTCACATTTGAAATTTTAAGGGCAACATTTGCTCTGGTAGAAATTGTGTTCGATGTGGGGATCTTAGTTTCATTAATTAAAAAAAACTGACAGATTTTTGCTCTCTAGTTTGCACTTGTTTCCCAATCTCAGGGAGGATTTTGGGTAGTTTCTCAATTGTGTGGTACAAGGCGGTGAGGGAATTCCTACAGTAATGAGGGCTTGTTCATTTAAACAAGGAAAGGGCTGATGCTTCGATTTGTGCTTGAACTGTGTGCTAAAATTCATTTGTACCATCTGATTTAAGTTTCTTTTGCCTCCATGAACTGGAGGAAAAACACACTGTCAGCCAAAGTTTCATATCAACCACTTTATGCTCTGAGCTGGAGGCACTGAACTCCAGGCATAGTGTAAACACTGAGGAGGTGGACACTAGGTCTTGGTGTTACGTCTTAAGTCTCAATCAATCAATGTGCATTTAGTTTTATGCTGAGGATTAGTTTAGTATTCAATTTGTAACTAATCGCCATCAACTGGCATTGTTTACCAATGCAGACATTGTTTTTTTAATCTATGGCAAATGGGGAGGAGGACTATGTTGGTGACTCATCACTAAGTATGAGGAGGTTATTTTGTTTTGTATTTGTCCACCTGAAGGACCAGTGGGTTGCCCTGTCTGTCAGAAAATGGACTTAAGAGTACAGTAAATGGAAAAAGTTGCCATAGGTGCTGCTCTTGATGGAAAAATGCTGACTCAACAATCTCCTCTGGTTTCCAAGTCATGTAAATATTTTTTTAAAATAAATCTGTGGGGGGAAAAAGTTATTTAAAATAAAAATTGGGAAAAATATGTCTGTAGTATGTGTGTTTAAATATGAGTACATTTTTAAATGATGTCGTTTTGTCATAGTTTAGATCAGTGTGGAATAAACGTATTACTGCTGAAGCACACCTGTCATCCATGGTCACCTTGTTAGCAAATCATTTCTAATTATTAGTTTTATATAGAAAAAACACAACAAACTTTGCTATGTACAAAAGTTAATTTATTACAAATATGTACAGCTGCTTACATAATCTATGGTTTAAAATGCACGAATGGAGATTATTTTGAATTCTCTTGAAAGATAAACATTAAATTGCTCAAACATAACATGGCGAGCATACGCATGATACACGCTTTCTCTGATGTCAATGGCTTCCTTCATGTTTCTCTTTTTGTGTAGCGTATTTGGTTAGCGGGGGACCAATAAGACATGCTGTGGGGGGTGGGGGCCACACTTTTAGCTCAAGGGAATTTGAAGGGCTGTAACTCCTTTGTTCATATCCCAGATGTCTCAGCACAACATTGACAGCAACTGTACATGTGCACTTGCGTGTCTAAACACATGTACCTGTAACCCACAGAGTGCCAGTGGTCAGTGGTCTCTCCAAAGCTCCCAGGTGCTGCCTGTGTGTGGCAGCGCTGCAGGTGCTTGCATCCTGTCTGCCTCAGGCCTGCTGTGTGTGTGGTGAGAGGGACTGTCTAGCAGATACAAGCGCAAGGGAAAGGGGGGGCAGGTGCCAGGGCAAGAACCCATCCTCATATTTAAATCATGGGCAAGTCATCAGATGCTCAGCAAGGCGCCAGGGCATTCTGGGACGGGAGCAGACGGGCAGGAGGTGTTGCTGCTTCCCAGGTGCATTGCTCAGCGACCCAGGCGGGGAGCGTGCCCGTTGGTAGGCGTCGCTGTCCCCCACCTGAACTCCCTGCTGTCTGCGTGGGATGCTTCATGCTGGTAGTACTGTTGTGGGTAGAAGGACGTTTACTTGCCAAGGTTCAGAGAAGGGACACTGGAGGTGCCCTCCCCTTCCTGCTACAGCATACATCTGAGCCTGTGTATTCTCTCCTAAGTCCTCTCTGTGCTGGTGGCTGTCAGGACATGCAGAGATACAACCAAAAGTACTATGAACCAGACAACGGGAATGGACGTGCCCTCAGGTGTGTTTAGTGGTGGCTCTTGCCTGTTAGAGTGTACACCTTCTGGTTTGCAGCATTGGGCTTTTACACCTTAAACTGTGCTAATAAACATGATTACAGTGTCTATTTGTGGAAGGCAGCAGGCTGGAAATGGAGCTTGGGGCTTCGTCGATTTACTGGGACTGGACTTGCAGCCACTGTCCATTGTGAGCCGGCTGGGACGTGTACAAAACAGGAGGCGGTTACAGCAGGTCACCACAGGCCCTCACTTGCTCTTCTCCTCAGGTTGGTGTTGGCTCTGGTACCAGAGTGCGGTGGGCAGGTTCTGGCAGCCCATGTACTCCTTGCGCATCTCTGCCTCTGTGAGAGGAGGGGTTGCGTTACAGGGGGCGCCAGACAGGGTGACATTCAGGAGGCTTGGGAGCTGACCTGAAGACAAGGGCAGCGTAGAGGCCTGGAAGAAGGAAACACCAGTTAGGTAAATTCACCTGCAGTTCCTTTGCACACATTCCTACAAGCACCTTGGTACAAACATCTCATAACAAACAGCTCTCCTTTAACCCTATCTCTTACACCTTTAGAATGCTGCCAGTGGCCCTCGAGCCCCTCACCTGACTCAGATGGTCTATGAGACAGTGAGCAGGGTGCAGAGATCCCCAGAACTCAGCTGTATCTGCCCAGTGGTTGCCGCTGAGCAGCACTACGTTGAGGTGTTTGAGAGACCCCTTGAGCCTCTTGCCCAGAGCCGCACTGTAGCTCTGCTCTACAAACAGCAGGACCCTCCTGGCCCGACATCCAGCCAGGTCGGCCAGCAGCTCGCTCACTGAGTAGCGTTCGGTCGAGTCAGCCTGTGCAAAGAAGCAGCCTGTTAGCTACAGAAAAGCCACAAAGCTCCCCAAACTACTTAAAGTATTTGTAAACAAAGACTCAAAGCTAAGCTCTCACGACACTGTCACAGCAGATGTCAGACATGTTCTTAGTGATTTTACACAGGATTTTAATGTTTGGTAATCCTGAGCTAGGCCAAGCTCAGGCTTGTCTCTCCAACCCCATCACGCTCTCCTTGCTCAGGGATCAGGGTGTCTGCTTTTGATATCAAAGAGCCAGTGCCCATCGTTTACTGCTGAGGGGAGTGACTCTGTCTGCACTGCAGAGGAACGTGTGGCCTGGATTACCACTTTCTGGAAGGGAAGGTGGGATTCGGGTAAAGTGGAAGGACAGCGGGAGCAGGGGAAATGGAGTCCAGTTGAAAGACAGAAAGCCTATATAACTGATATGGATTAGGGTTAGGAACACAGATGAAAGGAAGGTTTCCAGAGAAACCTTGAGGATTTCTGTAACGTCCATAGTGGCCATGCTGAAGGCTTGTGCCTTGGGCAGGGGTTTTGGATGACAGTGTAGGCTTATGGGAGCCCAACATGCTGTCCTATCATCTCATCTTATCACCCCACTTCTTCCCGTCAAACAGTGTCAGAAACATTAATATTGTATAAAAAAAATACCATAGTAGAGTAGTTCTGTGCTGTACTGGCCTCATACAGGCCTGTACTGTGGTCACTAGTGTTTATGCCCCCAAACCATAAGCAAGCAACCCAATGGATTTGAACCAACAGTCAAATGTGAGAAGAGCAGTGCTGTTCTCCTACAGTAGATGGAGTAAATAGATCAGGGTGGCAAATATCAGCATCCCCTACTGATGTGTAAAGGTGCGTGTGTCATGGGTTCTGTTTGTGAAGCGGAGCTGTGGTCTTCATCATTGGCTCCCTACCCACTCCATGCATGAGCACCACTTTGATCACATGTGCATACAGGAACCAGGACCAAACTGTAACATTTGCTGTACACACACCCCCTCCCTCTTGGCCCCCTGCATGGACGGAAAGGTGCACTCAGGGGTGGCACTTACAATGCCGTTGTGGTTGCCGTCCCAGAGCAGCATGGTCCCATCGTTGCGCGTCGGACTGTTCAGGTACAGCACCAGTGAATCAGCGCAGTGCTGCTTGCGGCACACGTAGGAGATGTGGTTCCGAATCACCTCCTTCTGTGTGGCTGGGTACACCCCCTCCGACTCCTCCTCTGTGGAGATGCACAACAAAGTTTTTGGGAAAAATGAAAGGAAAAGTGACATTGAGAAAAGTTATCTCTGCTAGGAGGGGAGGAGATATTTCTGTGGTACACTTATGCAATTGACCTCTCCCTTCTTTTTACGAAGGCATTTTTTTTCTACACACTCTGATGGTAAAAAGCTTTTTCCTCCTGAAATCAAGACCTGGCCTGCTCACCTGAGACCAGCCCTTTGCCTGCAAAGAAGGTTTTTATGTGGTCCTTGTGGAACCCATTGTTCCTCAGCATCCTGTCAAAAATCTGCAGGTTGTTCCAGTGGTGCTCGTATGTGATTTGCTGCTGCCAGCCACCTGAGCACAGAGAAGATGAGTTTGGGTGAGTGGCTCACTAGTGACACAGACAGTGTTGCACTCCACCATCTCCATCGTTAGCTTGTACCTGACAGCAGCACGGCATGGTCACAGGTCTGGTACAGCCGACAAGACAGGTAGGTTGCCAGGGGCTGCTGGTGGCATCGCCGCGTGTTCTTGTTGAGCTCACAGCTGGAGACGGGCACCGTGGGGCTCGACACTGGCAGCAGCTGCGGGCAGCGGGCGAAGTCTGGGTGATCTGCAAGGGGGCTGACTTGTTAGAATGTCCGTTGATAGAGAAACACACACGCAGTTGACGTGTCATCGACCCAGCCATGCAAGAACTCACCCACGCAGTGCAGGCGCTGAGTCCGGTTGCTGTCCCGTACTCCCACCACCAAGGGGAGGAAGTGAATCTCACAAAGCCCCTCATTACGCTCTGCCCTCCCCATGCGTGGTGCTGCCCCCCGGCGTGTGCGGCCTTTGGTGCCCACACGCACCCCACGGCCCTGACGGGGCTTCAGTTGGTTCTGACAGCGGCTCTTCAGGGCGAGGGTCAGGCACTCCTCAACTGGAACACAACAATCATGACTCTAAGGCGTCACACAGTACGATTTATAAAACACCACATCACATGATGGTGATCCCAGTTGCTGCACACCAGCAGGTCAGCGAAAGGCGGTGAAGTGTGCGGCTGCCTCGGGTGGTCACTGTTTTGTGTAACTGACATTTTTCTCCAAAGCGACACAATTTATACAGCTGTGTAATTTTACCTGGAGCGTTCAGGGTATGTTCAGGGTTGGTATGTAAGGTGCTTGGGCAGGAGGTGGGATTCAAACCTTGGTCCTACAGAGCACGGTGGCAGCTCTAACCACTATGACCCCTGTTGGCCATGTGTCCTAACAGAGGGCAGGTAACAGCAGAAAACATTTTCTCTCTTCTCCTGATTTTTTTACATAATAAATGTGTGAGTGCCCACACATTCCCCCCTCAAGTAGAAACACAATAACACAAAAAAGAAACATCAGTCACCCAGAATGCCAAAGTGTGAGTCTGTGCAGCTCTATTCCTCACACGTCTGTTAGAGAAGCACAGCTGCACTGACAAGTCCAGGCATCCCAAGAGTCTGTATACAGTACACCTCAGTCCAGCTGTGTGTTTGCTAACAGCTCTACTGGTTTGGCACCATTTTAATCCTGCTCCTGTTAAACCAAAACAGCATTTGATGGAAGTTGGCCACGCTGCCCAAAGTAACTTTTCCGCCAGTTCTGACTTCAAACGGCTCCAGCCCCACAGATAATGAATCTGAATCCTTCTTCCTCTGTTTCCCCTTTGGCGGCACACTGGTGGCTCAGGTTAATAGGAAACAGTTAAGAAGCTCCTCTAAACGTTAAAAAAACTGACATTAGTAAGAAAACAACTGATCTTTGCATAAGCTGCCTGTTTAAAAAGCTGCAACCACATGAAAACTACAAGTCTGTTGCGTGCTGAGAATTCAAAGTATAGAACAATGCTTTGTGTTCACTTTCATGTCCTTCTTTGTGGTGACTTATTGCCCAAGCCCCTTTATTCTGAATTAAAAAGGCGTTTGGTGGGGTTCAAAATGCAGTTAAAAATTACCTCTCCCCCCGCACCACTTCTTCCTCTCTTCAAGCTACTTCATATGAGGTGGTCAAGTCTGGACACACGCAAACTCCGAAACCACTTCCAGATCCAGGCCTGATGGGGCGCGTGCGAGAGATGGCATTCCTTGTTCTTCTTCCTTTAAACTCCACCCCACCCTATTTCCACCGTGCATCTTGTCCACACTATTTCTTCCTCGTCAATTAAAGTTTGCTGAACTTCAGTAAATCTTACATTTTGGATTTTCAGTTCAGTTCTTGCTGCAATACCACTGCTAGCTCAGTTCAAGAAAAAACCTGCATGTTCAAGGTGAAAGCATGTCATGTAACATATACTCAGAAGAACAGTTACAATATTATCCATCCATCCATGATCATTAACCACTTGTCCAGTGCTGGCAGAGATCACCCAGTTGGTCTTTTTTCTTGACAAGAAATACCCAAAAACTGCTGTAGACAGTACAGACAGTACTGTTGAATTTATCAAGAGAATTTAAGGAAACCCAAAGTTCACGTGATGACACTGGGGGAAAGTGACAATAAACTGACAAAAGTGAATGAACCCTAAAGGAAGGCTTTGTTACTGCATGTACAGTATTGCCATAACCCATAAAAAAGGTTGAGCTTTTATCTAAATTGTTAAACACATTTTCTGTAACGTAATAGTACCTTTTTTGGAAAAAAATGTGGCGCAAGTGCAGAAGAAACACTAGATCTCAGCTACTTTATTGTGGTCCCACGCTTAAGGCATAAATTCTGTGATAAAATCACTCATAAAATGAAAAGTTAATCCTGGGCACTCTGTGGTAATTCTGAGTTCAGTCACCTGTCTGATTCAGTAATAATCGAGAAGATACATACACTGCTGACTAACTCTGAAGGCAATGAATTGTGCTGTTAGCCTGGTAGGTATGAATACCATGCCGACATCTGGACACCTATCAGTACAGAGCTTCAGTTTACTGTCTCCTGATGTGAGAAGGTCAGTTATTAAGGTCAGCTGAGTAACTAGAGGACAAGCAAAGCCTGTGGGGAGAAGGGTTCACACAGAGTGTGTCGGTATGTGCTTCATCTCACAGAGGGAGTGAGAAGTGGGGTCTAGCCTAGATAGCATCAGGGGGCAGGGAGGAGGACAAGCACTGTTATCAGGGCAAGTGGGTAGTGGGGGTGGGGGACAGTTTGAAAACGGATTCTAAATCTGTGGACAAAATGAATTATTGACATTATTCTTATTGTGAATGCATGACTCTCCAGCTTCAGGACCATGTCCCCACAACCACTCTCCAGGCAGGAAGCCAGAAAACTTAACGGCTCCTAAGAGCTTGCAAGCATCTGCACACACACAGAAGACGCATATACACACATACATGTTTCCAGTACCCAGAGAAAGAGTTTCTATCTTTTTCTATTCACATTCTGTTCTGTCCTTCTCATATTGTCTCACTGAATGTTTTGAAATTACAATATTTTCTTCTAAGATGGTTCATAGTGGTAACTTAATACATGTCATATTACCTTCAAAACTTTTTTGCATAAAGAGAGAAAAGGTTTATTCTGTCTGCCCCAAAAATTATCTTATATTAGCTTGTGAACTCTGCTGTGTTCCACTCTTATTGCTCAAATAAACTCAAGACCACATGTGAATGGTCTGTTTTCACTTATTTCCTTCAGGGGGCTTCCAGAAGAAGGGTTTAGGTACTGCAGAAAGACATCATAGAAGATGTACACTTTTCTTTGTATTATTTCAGTGCAATATTAGATGTGGATCCAAAGCTCACTATCAGTTCATGTTTAATAAATTTGACAAATAGCCTGTTGATGACTGCAATAATGCAGTAGCAATATGCCATCTCAGAGAGACTCCACTGCTCACACAAGTAGAGAAGACCAGGGTTGTTTGTCTGACCAGCTGCTTATCACAGTGCTTATTGTACCCACACTACAGGGTGCAGTGTTGTCATTTACATCTCAAAAATGTAACCTCTTCAATGAATTTGCTGGGACAGTTCATTAAAATAACAAAAAATCGAGGTGAGTGAACTTTAAAAGTTTGTGATAAAAGTTGTTATGGCAACTGTCTACGTCCTTAAGCAGTTTTATTAGAAAAGAGAAGTTCTAACTGGAGCCTATTTCTGAGCTGCTGGGTCAAGCTGTGTCAGAGATGGTGAAAGTTTCACTCCAGGGGTCAGGCTGGGATGCCTGTGCTGCTGTTTCTGGACCGACTGTGATACTGCTGCCCTCGGGGTTTGCCTGTTACAGCAACACTGCAAGGCTGTGGTTTGCAAAGTACTTCATTTCCCACGTTATTGCTAGTGATGATACTTATCTAACATCAAACGCTTTAGAATTTCACAGTAAAAAGAAACCATTAGCAAGCCTTTAACTTAATTATTTATTAATTTAGCTGACAAGTTACCTGCAGTTATTTACCCCTTTATTCAGCTGGGTAATTGTTGCCCTGTCAATGGAGGGTAAATACACTGATCAAGGTGCAGGAGGTGGGATTCACACCTGGGAGCTGCGAGTGCTGAGCGGCAGCTTTGATCACTAGGCTACCTGCTGTCCCGGTTTCATTTTAAAATTGCTGTCTGTAGCCTACAAATAAAAGCCATGCAAATGTTAGAAAATATATGTATTTCTATGCTTAAACCTACTGACATGCAAAATCCACCTGTGTGGCGGAGTTGTTTATGGTAAATGCTCTGAGTGTTTGACGATCATAACTTTTTGTTCAACTAAGCTATTACGAGAAAATGTAGTATTTGTAGCTCACATTTTACGAAATCCACGAATGTTGAAATGAATTTTGTAAGATATTTAATAAGAAAGAACTGAGAAGCACAGCCCGGTCGCCCATATACCCTATATTACCCTCGTTTACTCTATTATTCATGTTACATTGTACATGTTGTACACAAGTCACTGCATATACCTGGTATAAAGTAGTCTAATTTCTTATGAATAATGAGAAAAACTGGCTTGAAATAAGCACGTGAAATTTTTGGAACAGGATGATAAGACTTCTTTCCGTAATAACTGAATACTACTGATAAAATGCTAACAACACAGGACGCAAAGAAAGTTCCTTAATGATGTGTGTCTGATGAATATGCGCAGCGATAAAAGATAAATCATTTATATTCACTAGGTAAACTGGACTTCTGTTACTCAGCTAAATAATTCCAGCGTAAATGCGTAACGGTGGTGGTCTTGGGTTTGAACATATTATATCTAACGTGTACTTAAAGAAAGAGAAGAGTAACAGCGAAGTTTTTCTGCGTGTAAAGCCCTCAGGGGGAAGGGAGGAAAGCGTGCCGTACCTAGGAAGACGCCGTCTCTGTGCCCGCACTTCTTCTTGGTGACATTGAGGTCCACGTAGAAGAGCACGACCGGGTGTCCGAAGCTCTGTCCCGGGCTCGGGTCGAGCACGAGCACGGCGTCGTGCTCCGCGGTGCCGGGGAAAACGTCACGGTGCCGCCTGCCGTCCTCGGGCAGCATGCCGAGCGCGTAGCCGCCCACTTTGGAGGCCGGCGGGCCCGAGGGGTGCGAGTCCGGCAGCACGGCCACCACCTTGTCCGAGTGCGGCTCCGAGGCGTACACGGCCACGCCACTCTGTGGCAGCGCGGACAGCCGGCGGCACTCGCTCTCGGGCAGCGAGGAGACCTGCCGGCACAGGTTCATCTTGACGTACTGGAAGGCAGACTTGGCCCAGCGGTCCAGACGACTGAACTTGAGCGGGGAGCCACGCAGCCCCGCGAGCAGCAGCGCTGACAGGAGGACGTACGCGCGCACCAGTGCGAACTGCATGGCGAGCAAAAGTTAGTGCCGAGAGCAAGCTGGACCCCTTTAACTTTGTTTGTCGCCTGTTTGTGCCTCAGCTGGGGGCAGACGCGCAGCTCTTCTCCTCAGGACCTTCAGCGGCGTTCTCAGACGGGACAGACGGAGCTTCCTTCATTAAAGGCCACTTGAGAAGGGCCGGACTGCCCTCCACATGCAAAGTCCTCTTCAGCAGTAACTCCATCCCACTGGCGCGGACATGCCGGTGGGGCGGGGGAGAGGGGCGCGACGACGGAGTGGGGGGGGGGGGGTACCTGTCAAAATGACGTCACCAGGTTCTCGAGCGGAGGACTTGCACGCGTGGCTGCTCAGCGCGACTTGGGTACATCTCGCGCGACACTCGGCAGCACGCACAATAGCCCACAGGTTCCTAAGGATGTGGAAACTATAAAGTTGAGGCGTCCGTCGCAAAACTGTCACCGATGGCATCAACTGACCATCCATTAATAAGGGACAACAGTTTAGCACTGAAGTCTGATTCAAAATAGTGCCTTGCTGAAATATTCAGGTCTTCTATGGCTTTCCCAAAATAGACAATACAAACGTTTATTAGATATTTATGAATATATCATTTTTGATTTTTATGAAAAAAACGATCCAGAGAAATTAAACAGAAACGGACATTTCAGTAGGGGGAAGAAGTGTATTTGCAACGAATAATCCGTTCGGAACTGTGCTGGAAATGTTCCGAAAATCCTTGGTCAGACTTAAGATGAGACTATGGAAACCGATGTGTTTGAGAATCTATCAAGTTTGAGACGATCACACTAATGTGTTCTATACAATAGTGTATAGTTCTTATCATTTTGTTTCGGTGTTACTTTAAGGCGCAACGTGATTCAATCTGTATCGGTTTTTAACTTTTACAAATAAGCCAGTGGAAGAGATTTACTTCAAGTTCACGAGTCTTGTGTAGGCGTTTCGTGTTGCTGGATGCGGTTCAGAAGTTGTCGTCTTGGGCCACCTAGAGTCACTCAGGCCGAACTGCGGATCCCCTCGAGGCTACAGCGGGTCCCGCACGGCTCTTGTCAGCTGGCCACTAACGGTGTGCTATTCGTCCCCAGCGCAGGAGACACATTTGAACTTAAACGGTGACAAAGTCCTACCTTGTACAGTGTATGAAGACCATTAGACTATCAGCGATGTAGTCAAAACTAGCTGTTCCTTTTGGAACACTAAAATATCCAAGAAAGTTTTCTTTATTCCTGAGAGCCTGACCAGAACCACAACCAGAATTTCACAACCAGTCGCTTTGTGACCCGTCGCTCCAGCGCAGTGCGGAACAAAACTCATTTCTGGTGTATTTATATTAATGTAGTAAGTAGCACTGCTGCCTCACAGCACCTGGTCTGTTCATTCAGGTTCGAATTCAGCTCAGTCTGTGCTGAGTTTGTATGTTCACTCCGTGTCTTCTCCCGCAGTCTAAAGACGTTGAGGTTAATTTCTCATGTGAAATTGCAGGTTGTGTGTGTGTGTGTGTGTGTGTGTGTGTGTGTGTGTGTGTGTGTGTGTGTGTGTGTGTGTGTGTGTGTGCGCGCGCGCGAGGGGGGGGGGGGCTCCAGACCGCTGCGATCGTGATAAAGCGGTTTAGGATAATTGATGGATGCTTCATGCATACCGGTACATAGCGCATTTGTGAATTATTTAATAATAGTTTTTAATTAACCTTATTACCAGTACACCGGCTCAGCCTCAACTCACGTGTCATGAGGATTTAGCTTCTGTTACCACATAATGTAGTATAGGCGGCAAACGTTAGGTCACTATCTATCTATCTATCTATCTATCTATCTATCTATCTATCTATCTATCTATCTATTGAATGACAATTAGCAACACCTTGAATTTTAATATTTTAATTTGTTAAAAATTGAAACTGAGTCTGTTTATACCTTGTATACATGTCAACTGAATTTTCGGACACAGCCTAAGAAATAATTCAAGTTTCAAAAATTAATTTTTAAGTATTAAAAATTTAAGTCACTACGCGACTTTTAACCATACGATAACTGATTTACTCAAGGCTAAAAATTTCAGAACGTGCGCGTTCAAATAGAAGCAGTTTAATTTAATGAGCTATTGTGTCTCCATCACTTCCTGCATCTCCATCATCTCCAGATTCTACATTTCATTCATTTCTATCATCTCTGCACTTCTTCTGATTTTACCTTGTACTGCTGATCGTGCATCGTCATCATTTGAGCACTTCCTACATATCCAGCATCTCTGTCATCTCTCAAACTGGTCTCCATCATCTTCTACATCACATACATCTTCATTATATCCTGTCTTCTACACCTGCTACATCTTCTATAAAGGACAGTATTCACAGGAGTTCAAATAAAAGGAAAAATTGTATTCGGTTACGTAAGAGCCAGTTTCACACGAAGATTAACATAACTCCCTAAACAATATGCTCAAAATGTTTAATTGTAAATCTGGAAATAATTTAACATAATCCAGATTATACAATACGAGAACACGATACAGCTTAAAATATCGTGGTATGATTGTTGATTTAAGCATCAAATTGCAAATTAAAATCATGCTGGCACTAGTGGGGTCAAAAAGCTGTAGATTTCAGCATGATAAAACACTCTAAACACCAGTTGCCAAATGTTGTCACAATGTTGTCATTAATTTGCATGCTTGTAATGCGTGGTACAGTATGTACAGTACAGGACATTTCACGTGTTACCCCCCCCCCCAAGTCACTACGTCACATGCGGGAGATGAGAGGGCGCACGGTGGGATTTGCAACGGGTGTTCACTGTTAAGAGACGTTCAATACAGGGGCTAAAGATGTGTGTCAAAGTAATTGTGTTCAGACAAAGCGAAGCAGGTGGAAACAGCTGCTGTCTGCGAATAAATTCGTTAACAGTACATAATAGAATTTATTACAATGCATACAATATTATTTTATAACAATGCTCTGTATGGTATTTATTTGTAGATTTCTAAATTTATTTTTAGTTGTATTTTGTTTTTTATTATAAATAAATTTTTAATAAAAATTTGTTATAGCAAAAGTTGCCATTGGGATACTGATATATAGGTATTAATTTTCAAGAGCCCTTATAACAAAAATTTGTATATAGAGAGTTCAGATACTCAGGAACTGCTGCATTTATAAAGCTCAATTTCTGTCTCTTTGTCTCTATATTCTTTATGCTGAGCTTTGTTTTTAAATCCACAGAAATTTGGCACAGAGATAGTTGTCAGTGCACGGTTAGGTGTAATCAAACACACATGGACACACAGGCATACACATAGGTACACTAGTGAAGTGTGCCTTCAGACAGTTTCCAGCTGATTTGTCAAGATGAAGAGAAACGGGTCACTTCACACGCAAAAACCCACCCACCTACAAAAACATTCACACACACACACACACACACACACACACACACACACACACACACACACACACTAACTGGTGCCTCTAGGCAGTTTCCAGCTGATTTTTGTTATTTCCTTTTCATTTAACTAGGACAACACTAAATACAGCCACTTTCATGGCAAAACGGTTTGGTGATCATACAATGTGTTATTACTTTTTACCTTTCCACTACTGTACCTTTTCCATACTGGCAGGACTGGGTAACATAGTATGTTATAATGGTTCTGATTTAATTACACATGTCTAAATTCAAGATTTTTTAATGCGGTTTGTATATTCCCTTTTTGTGGGTATGGGCCTACACCTTTCAGACGTGAAGTAATGATTCTAAATTAAATGGCAATTGCAAAATTTTTTGGAAACACGATCACCTAAAAAGGATGGATGAATATTTTTCATATTTACAAAAAGAGAGAAAAAAGAATGTAAAAGCACACATAGGCTTAGGGAAACACATAAGGAATTTTAATTTGTGCCGAAAATTCTTTGCCGATGTCAGCAATCTCGGTTATCACATTGATTTTTGACCCTGAGTGGAGTAAGTGTTATGATAATTCCTGTTTACTAAAGTCCTTTATTATCCATGCAGCTTATATATCTCATATAATTTAAAAGCAAGAGGTTTGGGTAAACAAAGGGTAAATCCATTTAAAGGTTGCACGTCTGTATTAATACAGTTGTAGATTCAGTTTTAATCTACTGTAATATTGCCTAATTGTGCGGGGGGGGAATTCAGTAAGATCACGTGGCTTGAGAGGCGGGACTAACTCATGACCGCGCAGCCGCTCTCGAGCGGTCGGTGCGGTTGCTAGGGAGCCTCGTGCGGCGGCGGTACCTGGAGCTGAGGGCAGAAGCCGGCCGGCTGTGAGTGGCTTGTGCTGCCGGAGATCGTTGTAGCTCGGCGGCGGTTCGACTCTGGTAAATTTACAATAGTATTATAGTTAAAAGGGCATTTTTTTGTGACAGGCCGCGTTCGGTGTTCGGATCTCCCGGCTACAGAGGAGCTTTTTCACATGGCAGGCGGCACGTGAAAGGGCGACGAGGCCCGCGACAGCGTGACAGAACCGGCCCGTGTGACACTGGAATAACTAACCATTTATCACTAGTAGTTAACTAATAGTTCATGGCAAATCAGGAGAGTCTAAAGTGTTTATTTGGCTACCCTGTCTGTTTACCAGGCTGAGGTGTTTGTTAGTTGTTTTCTTTGCCGTTTGGCTTGTACTTCTGTTTGTCTAGCGTGGCCGCTAGCTAACCGCTGTCTCTGTGAACGACTTAAAACGAAAAGTGTAAAGTTTGTATAATGAATAAAGGTCTAATCCGCCATTTGGCGACACTCTTGCGGCCCTATCCACTGTTTGTAGTTTATATCAGTTGTGTAATGGCGTTTGTATGTGGTTTTAATAGTTCTGTTAGCTACGTGCCTGTGTGGCGTTTCTGTATTCGTAAAGTTATTTGACGTTAAGAGACGTGACGAGGTGAAGTATAATATGTTTCGTGGGTAATTTATCAATGTAGTGAACGTTAATGTTCGTTGTAAAATGTGTACCGTATACACTATAGGGTTTTTTTTTTGCTTTATGGAATATGGATATTCCCGTCTAAGTAATTCTCTGGGAAGATTGTGAATACTGTAGTTCAGTTGGATTCTGTCTCATAAATCACATTTCTAACTCTTCTGGTCTTTGGAAGGTTAAGGATAGCATATGATAAGATGTAACATTAACTGTTTTAACTTTAATTTTCCCTGCAGGAAAATTAACAGCAACTTAAACAGAAGACTTATGAGGTGTGAAATAAAATAAATAAGTAAACAATAATTATCAAATAAATGAACACACGATTACAGTGAAACCAGACAAACAAGTTGAACAACTTTTAGGGCACATGGTTCCTTTAGTGCAGAAGAGGAGTTGACAAACCCTTGTGTGGCACTATGGGTCTGTTGGTATGTAGAACCCTCAGAAGTGCTTTTTTGTGCATCAAAGTTGAACAACCCAAGACCAAAGCTACAGATATTGGTACAGTATTGTAAATGTGTAAGTGTGCATGTTATTAAAGTTTAGATGGTAGTTTAATACATGTGCACATCTAGCAGCCTGTTTTCCTTCTATTGTTTGCTAACTTTTGTTTCAATGGTAGGTTGACCGACCCTTGGCACAGTCGGCGCTGCCCTGATTTATGCCCTGGATGGCATTTGTACCATGGTGCTGTGAGATGGCAACACATGGCCTCCTATGGAGGTGAAGAATCAAGACAGCTTTCCTGGCCTACTTTTATTGTTCCAGTAAAACCTGCAGTGGTACATGTGCCTGACAGACAGCTGGCCTCCTTTCCACTTCAGAAGAGGACATTTCAGATCTTGGCTCCTGCAGACCCTGTTGACAGGTCAAATGTGAGAGTGGGACAGGATCAGCTCCTCAGTGTCTCAGGGACCTCTACACATTGTGCCTTCCCTTCTGTGCCTGTAGATTATCCCACAGTAGCCAGGGCTGATAGTGTTTGGAGTGCTGGGGTTGGTTGCGCCATTGGACTAGCTGACTGTGTGGCTTCCAAGAGCTCTCGCCATTCCAGTGTTTCCCTTGTTGCCTTCCAGAATCCTTATCAACTGGAGGCAACTGTCCTCAGCTACCAGCCACAGTGTGATCTGGACTCACACCGGTTTCGCACACGGTTGCTTGGAAAGAGGGCCTTTTCTCTCCATCCCACAGTCCATCCGATATGCCCCTCTCCACCGAAAGCGACCTCTCGTAAATCTACAGAAATTATTCCTCCAAGTAAAACTATGCCCTCCAATCAGTCTTCCCCATGGGGCACTGACATGTTCAAAGGCAACAGCAATGGCACCGTGCAACGTGTCACCGCCAAAGTGCCTGTCTACCATGGACAAACACCAAGCAATGAACAGAAGCCTTCCTCTTCCCCTTTCCTAACTACTTCCACTTATGGGAGCAATACAGAGCACTGCAGAGTAAACCCAACACTTGCACACCCCAATGTGCCTATGCAGAACAAGGGCCGGGATGTAGTTCTGGATGAACTTTTAGGAATTGAAGACCTACTGCAGGATGGGAATATTATAGCAGGGAACACCAAGGCAGTGAAGATCGTGCCACAATCATCCAACAGCCATCAAATGCCCAGAGTGTTAAATAGTGAGAGGAAGGACAGCTATCAAGTAGCATTCACAGCTGCAGTGAGGAAGCTGCCTGCAAGCAGTGTGAGGATGAGGAATGGAGCTGTAAAGGAGCTGAACATACATTCAGCTTCAGGTCCAGTTCCTGCCTTTGCTCTGCTTTCAGCAGGTGATGGGGCACATGAGACCATCCTCTATTCTGACAGCAATTCTGCTCCAGCTGAGCCCACTAGACAAGGTGGAATTGCCAAAGGTTGTGCCATTCCAGACACAATGTTTGCGGTTCCTCAGCAGCCCTCCATTTACTCTGTGACCACTCAGATATCTGCCATACACCTTACGACGCAAAGCGTACACCTGCCTCTGCCAGAAAACAAGAGCCCTTCTCACATCTTCCTGGAGCAGCACAGTGCCACAAGTAAAAGTGTTTTGGGGTGAGCTTCATGTACCAGTGTTATTCATATAAGTATAATGGACACAATCATATAGCCATCTTTTTCTGTCACACACAATCAGCTTAGCTATCAGAATAGCCTTGAGTTTTATAAAAAACTAAGTTTGTGTCTGTTGGGTGCTTCTCAAGTTACATTTCTGTATTTAGGCTGCACATAGTGTTTACCTGTGATTGACTAGGTAAACTCCAAAGGAAAAAAATGCGGGGTAGGAATCCGTTTGTCAGTGCTTGAACTGAAATTTACAATTTCTCTGGAATGTATATAATAATGACTCCTGATTCATTAAAGGAATACTGTTTAGACAACTGTTTGTGAACCATTTTAAATTATACTTAGACCAGTTTGTTACCTCTTGTCTTAATTCCTAAATTTTTGTATTTTGAACACTTCACACTGACCACTTTCACACCCACGAAAGTAATAAAAATATAAAAGGAAAAGTTGTACAGGTGCTCACAGATGCAGTATGTTTTTAATTTTCATACTGTAGCTTAGAAACATTTGTACTGTGCTTTACAGTAGGTTTTTGAGCGTAACTTTCTTGTTTGGCTATTTTGAGCACCAGATACCTGTGAAATTACTGGTGAGATAGGATTGTGTGTTGACTTGTTGAGAAGAGAGTATCAGATCACTGGTGATAAGATTAGTGCTACCTGTGTTTTGTGTGTGTTCAGTCAGGAGGATGATGCCAAGTTGTTATTGGATGCTGGTGAGCAGGAAGAGCTGCCGGATGAGGTGGAGAACCAGTGCAGTGGAGGTGAAGATTGTAAGCACCCTCCTTCATGCCTTTGTTCTTGTGTAACAAGAGCTATATATTTTGCTATGATTGGATGCAGTTTTGCATGCTTCCTTCTCTTCCCTCAGTTACCCGTGTGCGTTGAGCGCTTCATGTGAACATTATCTTTTGCTTCTCCTTAGATGGGTCTGACTGCTCCTCTATGAATGATGCCTCCTCTACAGCCTCCATGGTGATTTTGTCAAAGTAATTCTAAACCTTTATTTGACCTTTATATGACCCCAACCACCCTGCATGATTGAGTAAATACCTCTGCGAATAGGACACATTTGCTCTAAAAAATTTTTGGATACTGTGACTTTACATGCAGTAATGATTGGATAGTTTTGGTTTATGAGGCAGAAGGCTTGACCCCCCCCCCCCAAAAATACTAATTTTACGATCATTCAGTGGAAGTAGATGTCTTTTTCTTGCGTTTGGAAAACTCAAAAAAAAACAATACTAGGCATTAGAATGGTGGCAGTAAATAGAGAGTTTACCTTTTTTTGTTCTGGTGGTTGCTGTATGTGAAAAGCTTGAAAGCATGGAGGGTTGTAGAATGGTCTCCCAATTATCAGTGATAAAAGTAGAACTGTCCCTTCATAATAGCGTTGCAGTTCTATGGTAAAATTGTTAGTTCAAGGGGACCATTGTTGTAGAATGAGGTCTCATCTGATTGGTTTATTTGTAGTGTTTTTATCCCAAGTAAAAGCTTGAGTTCATAGTTGGTTCACACTTTTGGATTCAGTCACTGCCATCCTGCTTTAAAAACACTTTTTTTTAAATGACTGTCATGTATGTTAAATTTTTAATTTTTTCTTAATCTTCACTTTGTTCTGTTCTTGCATTATAGAGAAAGGGGAAAACTGCTGCATGTACTGAGAGCTGCTGATTGTTTTAAAATGGTGTTGAGCTTGATAGATGGTTTTGCTTGAAATGTCCAGTGAAGATTTGCTCTGTGTGTCGTTTTAACTTATTTTTTTTGCGTGTGTCTGCACAGCTTTTGAAGTAATCTCTGCTTATGTTCTGATTGCTAGCACTGAAGAACCAGGAATCTCTGAGTTGGAGGACAACAGGGAGGAGAAGCCAGCACTGGTGCCCAGTCTATTCCCTTTTATCCCTTCCACATTGTACTTTAGTACACCCAATGAAAAAGGTGAGTGAGTTTGTGTCGAGACTGATCTATGTTTTGATTTTGCTGTATCACTTATATCGGTTTATCATGATGGCAGTTATATTTTTGTAGCATATTTTTATGTTTACTTGAAATAATTTTCTTGTGGCTGCTGTGCAGTGGCACTGCTGCCTGCAGACCAGAGGAAGCTACTGAAATGGAAGATGAGCTCTGTCACCCCCAATGTGGTGAAACACACCATTGCTAGATCTCACTTCAAAGCCACCAAGAGTGAGTGGAAACATTTACTTTGTAGAAGCTGCTGTCAGAACTGCTTCAACATAGTGATCTGTGGTTATCTGTTTGCTTGTAGAAAGCTATGATTGGCTGGGTTGTTGGGGCCACCACATGAAGTCAACTGGGTTCAAGGCCATACGTGAATACCAGAAGGTAAATGAGAATGCCCATGTTAAACATGAATATTTATTCCTGTTTGAATTCTTGGTGGAGACTCAGAAGGAGCTTTTATAACTTCTGCAGAGAATGATTGTAGAAGAGTCTTTTGGTGAGTTTAGAATTAATAACATATTGTATTCTGTATGTATGTTTAATTATTTGTGTTAATTCATTGGTGTGTACACTTATGTGACCGTTTCACTGGTTGTTGCCTCCTCCCTCCCAGCTGAACCACTTCCCAGGGTCCTTTCAGATTGGCCGTAAGGACCGGCTGTGGCGGAATCTTTCCAAGATGCAGATTCGTTTTGGCAAACGGGAGTTTAGCTTCTTTCCGAGGTCCTTTGTACTCCCACAGGACATCAAGCTGCTCAGGAAAGCATGGGAGGACAGTGGCAGCCGACAGAAATGGATTGTGAAACCGGTACGTCTGTATCAAAGCACCTTGGAAAGCTTTGTGTAGATCAGATGATCTGGATCATTGGGACAGGGAAGGATAGGTGGCCTAAACCAAGTGGTTTTCGCTTGTCTTTGCAGCCTGCATCAGCTCGAGGAATTGGGATCCAGGTGATTCACAAATGGAGTCAGATGCCCCGCCGAAGACCCCTTCTGGTTCAAAAGTAAGGCTGTAATTAGTTGAGTGACTGGTTGACCAAGAGTAATGATACTGGAGATTTCTCTGTTAAAATTTTAACAAAAATAAGTTTTGTTCCTTTTTTTCCTCATATTGTACAGATATCTCCACAAACCCTACCTCATTAGCGGCAGTAAATTTGACCTACGGATCTACGTGTATGTCTCCTCCTATGACCCACTCCGCATCTACATCTTTAATGATGGACTTGTCCGCTTTGCAAGCTGCAAGTATGTACTAGTTTTAATGGAACTGATCAAAATGTGTTTTGTTATGAGTTAGTAAACGATACAATTTCATGTCCATTTTGTAGATTTTTTTGTAGTATACTGTTATTTATTGCCTGTGTTATGAGCAAGTGAACTTGTATTGAAACCTTGTACACACTGATTTTTGTCAAGGTAATAATACTGAATATGCCCTAAGAACTGTTTAGAACTTTAAAAGTCAGCATTGGAAATTCATCAGCATTAAATGTTATCCTTCACCTACATTTGGATCAGTATGAATGCTTGCTTGTGTCAGGTATTCCTCCTCCATGAAAAGTCTCGGAAACAAGTTTATGCACCTGACGAACTATAGTGTGAATAAGAAGAACTCGGACTACCAGAGCAACAGTGATGACAAGGCTTGCCAGGGCCACAAATGGTAAGAGTGGTAAAAGCCTTCACCTCTTGAGGCTGATATGCTAACATTTTAAGAGGGCTTTTTTTGCTCTCTAGCTGTTGAGGTTAATTTCTGCATTGCATTCCTGGCAGGGCCCTGAAGGCTCTGTGGGAGTACCTTGGCCAGAAAGGAGTGAACACCACCCTCCTGTGGGAGAAGATTAAAGACATTGCTATCAAAACTATAATTGCGTGAGTATTCCTTGTATCATACTGACATTAGGAGATGTTTAAATTCGTATGTATGCATTTGACAGGTGCTTTTTACCAAAGCCCTGTTCAAATAAGAATATACAAAGGTGCCTTACACATAACTTCAGTAGTTGCCTACAGAAGTTCCATACAAATTGAAAATGCACAGAAGTCACAGATTGTCTTGGAGTGATAATTAAATCTATCAGGACTAGAATGGGATTGAAAGATTTGACTTCTCTGACCCATTTTGAATGTCGAAAGGGATTCATCGATTCTGAGGGAGTGGAAGTTCAATCTGTTCATGTAGGCTAGAATGAAGACTGTTGACTTTCGGTTTTGACTCATTGCAAGAATTTTAAACTTGATATGGGCCTGTAGAAAGAATCCAGTGGAGAGAGATGAAGAGGGGAGACATACTAAGACACTTTTCCAAGTTGAACACAACTGGTGTGGCAGCCTTCTACTGTATACCAGTTGTAGAGGCTTAGTGGCAGAGGTCAGAAGACCAGACATGAGGGCATTGCAGTAGTTCAGGTGAGATATCGCCACTGCCTGGACTAGGAATTGGGTAAAGTGTGGTTTGATGTCTGCCAAAGTTTCAGATAGTTGTAGAGGAGGTATTAATAAGTTCACTTTATGGCTGTAGGTATGTATGATCCACACTGTATGATTGATATGTTCCTCCAGTCCACCTCTGTGTGTGTTTACATACGCAGGTCGGACCCTTATGTGAACATGCTGTTGAAGATGCATGTTCGCTCACCCTACAGCTGTCATGAGCTCTTTGGCTTTGACATCATGTTGGATGAGAATCTTAAGCCTTGGGTTCTGGAGGTCAACATCTCCCCCAGGTATGGTATAGATCACTGCATTTATTCTGAAGCTGTTGCAGTCTTATGGCTCTGATCATGTGCTGTGTGATGGGGAACAACTAGGATGTACACCTCTCCCTCCCACAGCCTGCACTCCAGCACAGCACTGGATGTTGCCATTAAAAGTCAGATGATCCGGGACGTGCTGAACCTAGCTGGTTTTGTTCTCCCCCGGCACGAAGACTTTGTTTCATCCTGCAGCAGCTCCACCAGCAGGTCTTCTTTCTGTTTTTTTTTTACAGGGTAGGCTGTGGATGGGTTCTTAAATGTCATATGTCATTAAATATACATTTTCTGTCTCATGCAGTTTGACTGGAGAAATCAGAGAAAGATCAAAGAACTCGACAGACTTGTCCTCTGATGAGAAAGTCAAGAGAGCATTTTTTCTGAGACAGCCTTTTGCAGACCAGGTACCAATAAATGTACTTCATGTAAACATGTATGGACACACATTGTACACGCATATAGGGAGGGATGTACAAATATAGCTGCAGTTTGATAGTATAAAGGAGTAATTGAAGATGAAATATTGTTCCATATTGGTTTATTTAGCTATAGTAGAGAAAAGCAAACAGAATACACGTTCAGGCATTATTTAGGTTGATGTAATTTTAAATTTGGGCCCTTAATTTCTCATTCCTCAAAGGAGTTCTTCTCTGCTGTGCTGGATGTCCTGACTCCAGAAGATGTGCGGGTTTTGGCTGAGTCTGAGAACGAGCTGTGCCGGAGGGGCGAGTTTGAGCGTATATTCCCATCCCCCACCTCCTCACGCTACCTGCGTTTTTTCGAACAACCACGTTACCTCAATATCTTGCTCAACCAGTGGGAGCAGAAATACTGGCAGGACAGGAGTAAAGGTGTGTATCTGTCCTTGTGGTTATGGATTTTTTTGGGCTTAACACTGTGTCTACGCATCACTTTTGGCCTTCAAGGGTATTCTTATTTATGTGCTGTTTTATTTATTAGGTATAACCCTGCTGAAGAACCTATGTCAAGCAGGTGTTCACCTAGGTCCAACCTCTGACCCTGCACATCTTGTGAGTATTGTATTCTGTGACCAAATTTTTTTGGTAAGGGAAATTATAGTACGGAAATTAGGCAGATTCTGTCCACTAACTGATAATTAACCACTTTATACATTAAATTTTTTTTCATTTAGTAGGCTCATTTCTCCAAAGCCTTACACAACTTATATAGTAAATAAATGCACATTTCAAGAAATATTAACTAATAGTATTACATGTCTCTTAGTGGTCGTCCAGACTCAGTGGAGGCCAGAAGTGTGATGTTTACAGCAACATCTCCCACACACAGGAATTGGCCAGATCTAGGTAAGCAAATCGCATTGATAACTGATAAAATATACCTGCCATATCTTCTTGCTAATGATTAATTGGTGGGTGTTTACTATTTTCAGACTGAACTTTCTGGATTTTGACAGACAAAACAATGTATGAAACTGAGCTCTATTTTGCCTTTCCAGAATTGTGGTCAGTCAGAGACTAAAATCCCTAACAGATGATGACAACACCAGCTCCCCAGACACTGGCCTTTTAGGATCTTGGAGCTCCAGCATCTGTTCCAGCCTGGCCAGCAAGAGCTTGCAACCTGGAGATTTTGTATGATGGCTTCATTTCCCCACAATTTATAACTTTGGCTTTCAACAAGTGCACACATACACACTTTCTCAGGGTAGAAACTAGGGTTCTCTGGCTCTTGCTGGAGGAGCACAGTTCCAAAGACCTTTTCCTCTATATACTCTCAAGTCCTACATTTGATGTAGCTCTTGATCTGTTTACTTTGGTCTTGCTGGGGTTGCCTATCCAACTTGATGCATTGTGGGATGATTGGCAAAATTGAGTTTTACATAGGATTCAGCAAACATTTATGAAGGGTGGCACTTTTGAACTGTTTGAGGAAGGTGACTGTTAGTCAAAAATCCCAGGATCAGACCTGAAAAAGCAACATGAAAGCAGTCCAGTTTATTTCTGGGGACGTTTTTGCATATCAGCTCTACCAGTGGCTTCAGTACTAGCACATCTAATTGACTATTTCAAATGTGCTGAAGGAATCGGCTTTCTGAACAGGTACTGAATGGTAATATTTGTTGTTATAGTTATTAATAATGTATTTTATAATTTCAAACTGTTTCCCAATAGACGGGAAGTTAATGCTCAGGCTCTGGATTTCACATTTCACATTAAACAGCTCTTTGAAATAAGCTCATAAGCAGCTTGATTTTATTTGTGCTTTCTAATCTTGGTTTTATCTCCAGTTTTATGGTAAATATTTTCATGGTTTTCTATTCAAATAGCACATTCTGACTTGTTTACATTCTCCTGTTCAGACATTCAAAAATTTAATTTAACCATTAAAATCCATTATAACAGTTGTGACCTGTGTGTACAGCCATGGTTTACTGGCTTCGTCCACGGTAAGTACCCTCATCAAGAGTGTTAGAATAGAGGTAAGTAGTGGCACTCCAGCCGCTAACTTTGTGGTGTCAGTAACCTGTGTTCTTCTGCTTAGTGCAGATAGGAACAAATACTGAAAGTGGGTCCACAGGGTATGTGAGGGGAGACCGCTATGGAAGAAAATGTGGCAGAATTTTGAGTTTTGAATTTTTGAACTGTTGTGGACACTTCAGGCATTTCACTATGATTTCAATGTTTTTCTTTTTCTATCTTGTTTTGAATTCAACAGGAAAATATGTGGCATTGTATTTAGATGCCACATGTAGTACTTTCAGGTTATTTAAACATTAAAAGCTTTTGCTTGGCACAGCATTATATACCTTCTCCCAGACACAATCACCTCCACCCAACAGCTCTTCCCTGACTCGCATTCCATTTCAGCAACTTCTGCAGCTGAGAACAGTGTCAGGTGGACCTGCTCTTTGCACTGGATAACAAACAGATTGAACAAGTGCATTATGAACATTTGTGGTCAAATTGAGGATGCTCTCAACCTGACAGTAATGGTTATTAGCAATGTGAGGTAAACGCAGAAAAACTTGGTGGCTGCTAGACAAAGAAACGTCTCTCGTTATTTGTTTACTGTATTATAATAAGCAGCTAAAGGATGCAGTTGTACAGATGTGCACAGCTCGCCTGCTGCGAACGGAGAAGTCTACGGCAGCTTTAAGGCCTCAGTGTAACTGGCTGGTCAGCCGCTAGATGTCACTGTTCGTAAGTAACCGAACGTAACGTAACGTGACGTGGGCGCGTGCACGACTTTTTCCCAGGCACATAAACAGAGGGGCACGTGACCGCGCGACCCTGTGTCTCGGTACGTGCGCGTGTTTGTAATCCGCGGCTAGCTCGCGTGAGCCCTCCCCTCTGAACCCGTGACACGCGGATGAGCCCTGAGCGCGCGATACGGTGGGGAGGGGGCTGCGGGAAGAAGATGGCGAGTCGAGAGGAGGATGCGTTCTCCCCAGTTTCTTCCACCTCTTCCGCGCTCGCTCTGGAGGCCCTATTCCCGGGTACTGGAGCCGAGGCGACGGGCTGTGACGGGAACCCAGAGATGGTGCGGCTGCGGGAGCGGCTGCAGGGCTGGTTGAGGCCGCATGAGGCCGCCGTGCTGTGGGTGCAGGGTCTCCTGGTCTGGGAGAGGCCGCTACACAGTGTCCTGGCCACGTCCGCGCTGCACGCCGTCTTCTGGTAACGGGCTACGGGTCGACAGGCGGCGCTGGGTAGTTAATTGAAAGGCTGTACCTGGCGATGCGCTGCAGGAGCGAATGTAGCTGCGGGAGCGCGCGTGTTGCGGGGCCAGCCTGACTGCTACTGGTCAAAGACATGTATTAGCTCTAGTATTCAGTGGGGTCACTCATTCTCTCACAGGCACCCATACAGGGCTTGTTTGAACATTGGTGGGACACGTTATATTTGTGTGTGGTTTAGGGTTTATCACCTGTGTATGATGGATGCCACCTGTTTGTGTATGAAGACTGTGATCAGTTTGTGCGTGACGAATCTTCCTTATTTGAGTGTGAGGGCTGTGATCTGTTTGATATGGGGTATGTCATCTGTTTAAGTGACATGTCACCTATCTGTGAAATAATGAGATGTCACCTGTCCACGTGTGATGTACCTGTGTTGACTGCCCGTGTGCAGGCTGCTGTCATCGACGCCTCTGCGGCCCATATTCCTGCTCAGCATGTGCCTGTTTGCCCTCCTGCTGCTGGATGGATGTAGGCAGCAGCCGTCCGGCATAAGCGGTACGTTGCTATGGCCATTGCTCTTTGCAACTCCACTCCCCCAGAGACATCTGATTTGACTAGTTGTAACAAAGGCTTTACTGTGACTTTCCCCCACTATTTTGTCTTCTTGTCTGCAGATACAGTGCAGCATTCCAACGTTCATGACAGTGAAAGGTACATCTTCAGAGCAGCCGGGCCCTCTGGTGTCTGTGGTTTTGCCTTCTGTGCAGAGGATTCCCCATGATTCCTCCACACTAAAGTTCAGCAAACTGACAACCAAACCAAAAACAGTCCAAAGTCTTTGATATTGTTTATCTTTTAAACATTTTTCCTCCATATGTCTAATGAAGACACCATGATTCACTCATGGGGTGTAGGTGATATGCAGATACTGCAATGTACAGTTATTGCTCATATTGTGCTATAAAGCAGTTAGGACTGTTGCATTTTAAGGACCACATTCACTAATGCTCACTTTTATGACCAGGCTTAAAGATACAGCACAGCTCACTCATCTGCATTGCATATGCAGAATTTTATAAAAACAAATAGTGCAACAGACACAGAAGAAGAAAACTTTCATCAGTGTCTGCATGAATGTAAGTCAGAGCTCCACAGTTCGGCATCTTCTCTCTCCCATCAGTTCATTAAATACAGTAGTAGTGCCTGCAGCTGCTAATCTTGGAGGCATTGTAGCCATATTTCTGCTTGTCACAAATATTTGAGTTGTTTAAAAAATTTCATTTTGCAACTCTTCTGCTTATTTTTAATGTGTAATGTATTCCAATAAATTCATACTGAAATGACTGTATGTTGCCATTTCCCAACTGTTTAACTAAAATGGTACCAGTCATGCAGTTAGTAGTCAGGCTTCCTAACCCTGACAGAACCACACGATGGCTGTATAAAGATAAAAACTACAGAGGGCAATAATCAACATGAAGATTTTTTTTATGTGTAGCATCCCATCTCGGTGAACATGCTCTCCTTTGGCCATGTTGATGTGAGGCTGCGGAGAGATTTTTCCCACTGTTACTTGTGTTTGTCTGCCTGGGAGGGGTTTGAGCCATATGATATGTTAATCATGCCTAAACTTTTGCCTGCTGATCTCCTGTGACCACAGAGAGACCATCACAATGCATCCCAGGCTCCTCAGCATTGCAGAGATCAGCCACCACCTCGCTGAGAGTTATCTCACCTGTAACCTCTACATGCAGGAGATGTTGCAGTACAAACACTTGAACCATGGCAAGGTTGGGCACAGTCCAAAAAAGCACTCTTGTACCCTCACCAGTGGGTGGTGCTTTCAAACTGTATGCTGGGTGGATTATTCCAAGTCTAAAAAGAACCTGATGATCTGAAGTCAGTCATCATCATGATGTGTTTATAATTCCAAGGGCACTGTAGCTGAAAGTTCAATCCTGCTGTTGTCCTCTGCAGTTCTGTGCCTTGGTGTGTGCAGTGTGCCTGGTGCTGGTTGTAGTTGGACATTACATACCAGGCATCATGATCTCTTACATCATATGTAAGTCTGGAAAAACAACAATGTTTTCTTGTCAGTGAAGGATAATTACAGTGTCGTCCTGTGTACATATTTGTCTTGAAATACCTGATGTTTGCATGCCGATTAGCAGTTAACCACAAAAATATGCAGGGGTGAGACAGAGGCTTCCTACCACTTTGGCATTACTTGTTTATCAGCCTCCTGACTTTATTGGAGTTTAATATGAATGGCCTTAATTGTTTTAAAGCAAAATGTTTGCTGTCTGTAGGGAGAATCTGTTTTTCCTTAGTGGTTTTTATACAGTGCAGCTACATCTCTTGCAGACTGCTCCCTGAGGTTAGATCTGCTCATAAAGCCTGTCCAATTCCCTCCCTGTTCCCAGTGCTGAGTGTGCTGCTGTGGCCACTGGTGGTCTACCATGAGCTCATCCAGAAGATGTACACTGGCCTTGAACCCATCCTTATGAAGTTGGACTACAGTATGAAGGGAGACACCCAGCACCACAAGCATGACAAGAAGAGTGAGCACTCCACCTTCTCTTCATTCATGCCCAGAATTTTACTTTGTACTACACAACACCTCAGCTTCTGCAGAATTATGATGGCCCTCTTCTGATGGTGTAATCTGTAATGTGGTGGTCACATTGCATAGACTCCGTGAGCATTTGATCGCCATCCCAGTCTGTGTGGAGTTTGCTTGTTCTCTCTGTGTTGTGTGGCTGTCCTCTGGGTGCTCTGATCTCCTCCCACAGTTCAAAGACTGGATTGGTTCCTGTAAGTTACCTGTAGCGTGTGGGTGTCTGATTGTGTGTGTGTGTGTGTGTGTGTGTGTGTGTGTTTGATATACTGGTGCTTCATCTAAACTGTACCCTACATAGCCTAGTGTCAAGTGCTTCTGAGGTGGGCTTCAGACCACAAGTGACCCTGCACAGGGACAAACATAGCACTTCTCCATACATCTACCCCTGTATGATAATGACTTTTGTGATAATTCCTCGGATGGTAGAGAGAAAATAACCTTTTTGAATTAAACTGAAAAATAGAATAAATCGTTCAAGAGATACATGGTACTTGAATGTGGGGTGATATATTTTTGCTAATGCTGCCAAGAATATATTTATTTTTAAACTTTTGCCAATGTAGTAAATTAGGAAACGGTCGCCAGACGAATCTATTTTTACAGAATGCGTTGCATAGGGACACCTTTGTGTTTTTACTGCTGCAAAGCATGATTTCATTATGAAGTGAGATCGGCCATTTGTATATTCATTATAGTCCTTAAAAAGGAATGAAAAAAATCACTCCAGTTTCTTGATATGCTCATGCTGCTGCTGAGGGTATTTGTTATACGAAGTAATTTCAATTAACCCATTGGCCACATAAGCTCTTATAGAAAAGGCACCGCTAATGTATGTCCTTGTGTTTGTTTCTCTGAGACAAAAAAGTAACCCTTATAACTGCTGTTTGCAGAGGTGAAGAGAGAAGGGCAGGAGGGTGATGAGTCCCGGGTGGAGACCGAGAGTGAAAGTGAAGAGGAGTTGTCCTGCTTTGCCCCTACAGTGAGTGTCGTTCTCATTATGAGCCAGGGCACCGTGCCCAGGATCTCAGTCTGCAGGATCCTGTTTGTCAAGATTAGTTTCTGCTTGGTCGTGTTTGAGTTGTCAGGAAAATTGGGATTATCTTGGGTCCTTGTGACTTTTCTGGCACTCATGCTGGAGGAGGAGCTCTCACAGTCCTCATACTGCACGTACTTTTAAATCAATGTTTGTCATCTTCAAGGTACCTCTAAAAACATCAGTTTTTTTAAAATATCTTTTTGGCTTTATTACAAGATGAGCACTTGGACAGTATATTATTAAATAATGCAGGATTCCATTATATTCTGGTGATAAGTCATGATGTTAAAAGTTAGGTCAGTGGTGTATTAATTCCTCAGAGGGTTTCTGTGATATTAAGTGGTTTGACAACTGTTGCTGTAGTGAATTTTGGAAGACATAATGTCAAAGTGTCTGCACCTGCATCCAGGATGATAATATACCCATCCCTCATATAACAAAGTTCATGTGCTCCATGGCACCACTCCCATAGGCAAATTCCCATTGTGAGAGATTTGAATAACTTCTTATGAAAAAATGGTTCCTTGTGAAAAGATTTTCTTTCTAATGACTCTTAATATTTTTTCAAATTTAGCCTTTTCCACCCTTGCAGCATATAACCTTTTACATTTTTGTTGAATGCTTTTAGGAGACATTTTTGTAATTTGGCTCACTGATGTTTATGCTATGATGAAGTTAAGTTGTCAAGATTACTTCCTATGTCTCATTCTACAAAGCATGCAG
This sequence comes from Arapaima gigas, assembly GCA_900497675.1. Lineage (NCBI taxonomy): Eukaryota > Metazoa > Chordata > Actinopteri > Osteoglossiformes > Osteoglossidae > Arapaima > Arapaima gigas. Next base: position 417,203 of record UFQX01000178.1, read on the forward strand.
CTGTTAGTCATTGTGCAGCGTCACTAACAAGTTTTTAACATCCCATAATCTTCCTTTGATGGCTAGATTAAGATTTATACTAGCAGTCATGATTTTGTGGGTTATTTGGATATTAGTACACTATACTTTGCTGGAAAATAGCCAGATTGGCACCGCTAAGGGATAAAAATCATTTGGATTTAAGATAACAACTACGTGTGTACTGTATATGAAAAAATTGTGTGTTGGTTCAGGAGCTGTTGTAGCAGTTTTTTTGCTGTCCAGGACCCTTTAGTATAAAGTGTTGAACAGTCTGCTGCTGGCTGCAGAATGTCTCCTGTGTGTTTCACTGGGCAATGGGTGCTTGATGTTGGTCAGGTTGATGTAAAGACCACCGCCTTGGCCATGGCCATCACTGACTCAGAGCTCTCAGACGAGGAGGCTTCTATCCTGGAGAGTGGGGGGTTCTCTGTGTCCAGAGCCACCACACCCCAGCTCACAGATGTCTCTGAAGGTATGATGGGCACATCATACTCAGCTTTATATTACCTTAAAGATGCTGCTTAATAACATTCTCTGTAGTACTGTTTGTGTCTGGATGCCACCAGACATGTTTCTCCTTCTACAGTAGCATTTTTTCTCTCTTCCAGACCTGGACCAGCAGAGTGTGATCAGTGAACCAGAAGAGACCTTTTCGCGAGACCTGCCTGAATTTCCTTCAATTGACGAGTTCTCCTCCATTGAACACGGTCTGCCCCAGTTCCTCACAACCCTGTCAGGCCACAGAGAAGGGGTGACCTCAGACGTTCAGGAAGAGGAGTCACAGACCCCCACTAATCTTCTGATTCAGCACCTCACATCCCCTCTGCACTTTGTTAACACACACTTCAGTGGTCATGGATGGCCAATGGGAGGTAGTCTGGAGGATGAATCCCCAGCAGCCTCTGCAGTTTCCCTGGAGGTGTTGAGTGAGCAGATTGTCAGCACAGCCATCTCCACTGTGGTACAGAACACTCTGACAGCCCTGTTATGCTCCACCGGAGCTAGTGAGGGTGCCTCTGTGGACAAGTTTCTGCCGGCTGAGACCCTTCCCTCCACCCTGCTAAGCACTCTGTCCCCAGACAGGGAGCTGAAGGAGGAGGATTCTACAGTGGCAACGCCGACATACCCAGGCGAGGCATCTACCCTCGCTGAGGAGGAGGACTTTGAGCTGCTGGACCAAAGTGAACTGGAACAGATGGATGCAGAGCTTGGCTTGGAATCTGAGGGACAAGGGATCCCAACCAGCTGAAGCTACACTTTGTGTCCCCAGCTCCCGCACCCTGCAGTCCTAGCTTTCTCACTACTTTTGCATAGTCATTTATTTTATTTAAATTACATATAGCTGTGAAGTCCACCAACTTAAACGTCTGTCAGGGGTCTTTGGACCCTGTTGCAGGGAACTTTGATCAGTTGTTCCTGCTTTGTGGTAAAAGCATAGGTTAGGACCTTGGTTGAGTCCTAACCCACTCAGCACCTGTATAGTGTGAACTTGAAGGTTGAAGACAGTGTTAGATGTGGCATTAATGCTTCTGCCGAGGGAACAAGCGAACAGAGGAGAGTTTATACACATAGTTTAAGCTATGTGTTGAGAGGTTTGACGGTTTTAACTGGCCGGACATTATTAATTCTGGTTACGTGTGATAAGGGGCTCAGTCAGTGTTTTAAATAAATAGACTTGTTAATGGAAAATTTTTATCACTTCTGATAAATATTGTTTTAACATGAGCAATTTTAAGTTAGTTCTTCCTTGAATTGACTGCGAAATGATTCAAGTAAAATTAATATTATTTTCAGCAAGTGCAAGTAAAACTCTACAGGTTAACTAAAGTGAATTATTGCCAGTTTTAAGAATTGGACATTTTGAATACACAGTAACTGTGCAATAATACATTTTTTGAAGGACAATGCTGCAGTACATTTGCAGGGCATACTGTTGGACCATTCCCAGGTTTTGCTGCTTACAGTAAAGTATTCTTGATTCTGCTGGAGACTTACAAGGAAAAGTAAATGGATCTTAAAGTTAATTTAGCATGGGGGTAAACATTACAAGACGGCAAAGTATGCAGCATCTAGAAAGTGATAATAGCAATGACCTCAAAAGCTTTTTCCTGCCCCTTTTAAATGGCTATTAAATATTATATAATATTAAAAGAAAAGGGACCTGTGGCATCACAAGCAGTGATTTGGCCTGACAGACTTGGAGGTGTTGCATGGCCGGCGATCAGCAGTTCTGTGTCCAGCCGTTGACATTATAAGAAACAAACGGTGATGCTTTGAGCAATGCAGGACAGTAAATGGCTCTGAAAGTCATTTCACTCATCGTATGAAAACATTAGTCTGTTTGTATGTTGAAAGTTCATGCTTAACATTTACAGCTTAGTTAAAGTTTCCCTTTTCTGTTTTAAGCCTATATTAAATGGTCAGTTAGATGTTATTGTAATATGTAAATACACTCATGAGATGTATTGCCTATATATGACTTTGAAGTGTCTGAAGTGGAAACCAGTACCCAATATGGTATAACTATGTTCCCAGTTTGCAGTGCACTCTTTCCTCAGCCTTGTCCAAAGATTCATCAGTTCTGTGAATATTGCATAAATTGAGACTTTTGACTTAGTTTGTACTAACATTGGATGGTCCCACGATATCCATGTTTATTCTGTCCCACTCTTTTTCGAGGGAACCTTGGATGAATCCCAGCATCCAGGAAACTGCTGGTTTGTTCTTGTCCTGTTCATCCATGTTTATTTTTTGTGTTACACAGACCTGTAATCTTTTGCAGGTCTACATGTCCACGCCATTGTTACCTGTTGAAATTTTCATCAGAAACCTTGAAGCACACAATGTCAAAATTTGTTAGTGGCAAAAAATGCAAACCGCAAAGACGGAGTTCCATATTTGCAGGTAACAGTTTTGGACAGAAATGTCAAACACAAATTTGCCTGATGTTGATGTACTTACAAGGTTTTTTCTCCCAAAAAAGTAAATGTAGAGTTATATATTTGTATACTGTATGAAATGTACTGATATTAAATACTGTTTTTTCCATGTTAATTGTAAACTGTAAGTTTGAGAATTTTTTTTTTTGCAAAAATGTATTTTCATGTTTATGTATCTAGGTGTATCTGTTTGCAAATGCTTAATCTGCTTTTTGAACCATAAAAGCACTTTAAACCAGAACTGAATGGAAATAATGAATGCCTAGCAAATGTTTCTTACTTATCCTATAATGTGGGAAAAAAACTTTTCTTTAGAGTAATATTTAAAAGTTTTTATGTTTACAGGTATATTAACTTTTTAAAAAACTAGTGGACAAATGTAAAATATAAGGCAATGAGGCAGAAGCATTTTTGCTTTCTTGAATCTTTAGTCCTTCCTCTGCCATGACGACTCCATACTCTTTGCTTTACTGCTTTGCTGTGGACACTGAAGGCGGAGGGTTTGAGTGGGATGCCACAAATATCTGTTTTAATGCTGGTAATCCACTCAACAAAATGGCTTCAATTAGGTTTTGCTCTGCACATTCAGTACTTGCTCATCCTCCTGTTTTACAGACATTCTGCCACTGAAGACATCGAATACTGTGAGGCAGAGTCTTTGGTGGTGGGTCAGCCTGCAGCTTGCCTTCAGTAGCTGCTGGGTGAGGCCAAGTCCAACGTTGGTATAGTCCTGCTCCCTTCCTCTGCATATGATGCGAACACATTATGGCATGAAGAAGTGCAGGTGAGGGTGAGGCAGCATGTTGACAGCCAGCCTGCGTAGGTGTGTGTTGACCTAACCATAGAAGAGCAGACAGATGGTTAGTCATATTTTACAGTTGTCAGAGTACAAACATAATATAAGGTGTAGTTATCTGTATAGGAGGTGTGTGTGTTTTCTACCACATACAGAGTATGGTGTTATAGGGCTCTTAGGAGTTACAACCCTCATTCTCCTTCCTTGTTATATCCTGCCTTGAGTCCACAGACTACTGCCTCTAATTGCCTTTTTCCACAGTTGGCAGGAAAACTCCTTTGTGCTCTGGATAGATATTAGTAGACATCCTCCTTGCATCCATTTCTCAGTCATCAGGAACTGCTTATCCACTGCAGGGTTGCAGTGGTTCAGAGCCTATCCTGGAAGGATAGGGTACAAGACAGGGTATGCACCAGACAGACTATAGGTAATTCAGTGTCATGAAAACTTCTCCTATGAACTATGGGAGGAGATCTACATGTTTTTCTCTGCTATCATGCAAACTCCACAGACAGCTGGATTTAAATTCAGACCCTGGAGCAGAGAGGCACCACTCTGCTGCTCCATTAATGAAAGTTGCAGAGGATAGGTGGAGGTGTGTGCGCGTGCGTGTGTGTGAGTGAGTGAGAGAGAGCAAGCCTTGGGGTTGTAACTAATACATGCACACAGTGGTTGATTTATAAGAATTTTACTTCCTTATCATAGCTGAAAAACTTTTTTGCTTTTTTTTAAATTCCTGTGTTTGTGTGTGTGTGTGTGTGTGTATATATATATATAATGCACACGTGTATATAAACCTAAAACAAAGTATATCTAACATATACAACATTTAATTACCATAATGAAAGATGATTGTTTTTTCTCTAATGCCAGTTTCTATCTTTATTTGGGCTTAGTGTGTAACATCCATTAACTGTTCACAATTGTCATGCGTAGTTCTTATTTGCTAGAGGTGTATCTGCTCTCAGTTAACCTCATGCATCCTGTCCTCCCATAGAGCTTAAGCAAATATTATTTGAAGATTGAAATTTAAAGAGGAAGCTTTGTCTTTTTAAAAATAAATTCAAAACAGTTATACTTAAGATGTCTTTATCTCTGAGCAATTATACCCTGATTAAACAATAAGAAAATCATTATTCAACAGATAGTTCTAGTTATTTTAAGTAATGTAATCTTTCAAGATGTAGACACTTTAAAGAAAAGCTACTACTTATCTGCTTTCCTACTTTCACATTTTTATTATTCTTATATATAAATATAAAATTGAAGCAGATATTTTTTTCAGGTGTGCTTCATCATACTGCAATACAATTTTAGCACTTTTTAAGAACTGATGTTTAATAAATATCTTGTCATTTCAACTTGTCCTTCAGAAACTGATTTCAATAGAAAGATTGTCTCAGTAAATTACACATTTTTCTCAAACAATAGACATGAGTTTTCAGATGAGGGCTCTAATAAAACAGTATACTACAAGGGGTAGAGAACTATGTTATACTGTTTTATGTCTTCTGTGAGCTAAGCCCAAAATGCAAACGTTGGCTGTGGTAATAAAACATAACTGCAGTCAGTAAAATGATGACTGTATATGGATTTTGGATAGTTCTTGTCTTCTGACATGCAGCAGTGACTTTATGAGGAATTTGTTCTTTGGAGAATAAAGCACATTTACACAGACGACTTTTTTAAATGCTAGAATAAAGAAAGCTCTTTTTACATTAAACGCATTTGTTGCCTTTTGGAATTGTCTTGCTACAGGATTGAAGTTTAACCTCAACTAAATTAAGGTAATACATGTTCATCATCTTTATTTTTGGCTGTGTATTCACTTCAGTGTCAAAACAGAATTCAAACTGAAATTTTAAATCTATATTCAGAACAATATATGTGACACGTTAAACAAAATCATCAGTACATAGATACAAAATGCTTACTGTACACAAGACTTTCAGTGTCTATGTAATAACACAAGTGAAACCAATCTAGAGGATTTTAGTCGTTTGTAAAAATAGAAGCAGTTTGTAACTATTTCATATAGGGAAAATATTAAATGCAAACACATTTAGAGTAACCAAAGTTTTGAAATTGAAGGATTTTTACCAGATTTTAAGAGGACAGCTGTTTGGAGTCTGTAGTTAAATGATCTGCCTATTGATGCATCAGTATTTCAGGTAGCAGTAGAAGTGGCAGTGAAAATGTTGCATGAATGGACTGGAGAATTAGTGCTCATACCAACAAATACTGGGGCACAGTATTTATTCATAGGCACCTGCCTGCCACAGAGCTCTGCATAAACATGGGAAAAGCAAAGAATGGTCCTGATCTCACTGTCAGTGTGGTGGGAGGAGGGTTTGATAGGAGAGGCAATGTGTTACTTCAGGATGCTTCTGGCAACAGTTGGCACAAAGTGCAGTGCTTCCCCCTTCTTGTTTGGCTCCCCTGGCTGGGCGGTGAGCCACAGTAAAGGTACTGTGCTGTGGTGAGGTGGTGCCCATACCTGTTGGGGGAGAGTTGCAGTGTCAAGGCAGTGTTCAGGAGTCACTGTCTTCTGCTTGCAAAATGGAGTCTGTCAGTAACAGCCCTTCATTGGAACGGTAAGTACAAGTATCCTTGTGAAGTTTCACTCAAATTTCAGAAGTTTGAATTTCATTTTTTCTTGGACTCCATGGTACTACTGTGGGTAGTGCTGGTGCTTCACAGCTTTTGGACTGTGCATTTGGACATAGGTTTGAATCTGGTTCAATCTTTGGGGCGCTTGCAGGGTCTCCCTGTGTGTGGGGGTTTCCTTTGGGCGCTTGGGTTTCCTCCCACAGTTCGAAGCCATTTTTTTCAGGTGAATTGGTGAGTCAGTGTTACCTGTAGTAAGTGTTTGTTTGAGTGTACAAGTTACATTGCTCTGCTGGGTGGACAGGTAAATACTTGAATGTGCATTTAAGGTTGGGGGTACAGTAAACATATCAATTGCCTTGCACAAAGGTTTCAGCTAAGAAAGCATTGTTATTAACACTATTTTCACAGTATCGATTTAATATGATTGTATAATTTGGGCTTTTAATGATTTGTGTTTAGGCAATTTTTTGATGTAGCTTACCATAAGCCTGCTTTCCTTTGTGTATTTTGAAGAAAAGGAATGTTTGGCCTCAAGCTGAAGAAGAAGAAGAAGGCTGAGAAGGGTCTAGTCTTAGCAAACAAAGGTGCACTGGGTAAGGCCTTGAAAACAAACATGTGACCGTTTTCACATTTACAGTCACAAGAGCTTCATACCTTGATTCAACTAGCTCCAACAAAAACTACTCTTGTGTACAGTGTTTTATGTTTTCAACAGTAAGTTTTCAAGTTTGCTGTACCTTCTTGACTAGCCACATGCACTTTTCCCCACTGCCTTGCTGGCATGCCAGAATTAAACTGAATCTCTTTTCACATCTCAAGATGGCAGTGAGACAGATAACCTACATGCCACCACTGCAACAGTAGGTCTTGACTCTGATGATAGCAGACAGGCTGGCCCCTCTGGTTTGGAGCCTGTCAAACCAGAGCCCCTCTTTAAAAGGTACCACATCCTCATTCCTCTGTTTCTTTCACACTTTCTGCCCCTTTATGAATGCATTAACACCATTTCAGGTATTGTTGGTACAATTCTTTGCATGTCTACTTCACAGGTCAAAGCTAGTGCCCAAGATTCAAGATAATGAGAGTAAGATGCAAGCCTTCCAGGTATGGTGGCATCATATTAGCAAAAACTTACTGAGCCTGAGGGAAGGGTTCTTTGTGATCCAAACCCATGTCATCCTCCTCCAGATCTCCATCAACATTACAGAAGCCAGACAGCTGGTGGGGGAGAACATTGATCCTAGTGTCATTATTGAGATCGGGGATGAGAAGAAGCAGACCACAGTCAAGGAGGGGACAAATGCCCCATTTTATAATGAGGTTGCAGCTCGTGGAGCTCGTAATCATGCTGTTTATAAATGTACACAGTTATATTGTAATGTAACTATGCATCTTCTTGTTTTTTTCTGTCATCGATCAGTACTTTGTGTTTGATTTCTTTGGGGCTCAAGAAACCTTTTTTGACAAAGTCATCAAATTCTCAGTGAGTACTCAAACATGCCATAAATATATGTCCTATTTTTTATAGGAAAAAAAGGGTAAATTCAACTGTTATAATGAATTAATATTCTTGTCACTGCTTTGCTTGATCTGGGGAACCTTGCATTTTTTCTTGTCTCTTCACTAGGTAATGCACTCTAAGATCATGCGTAGTTTCTGTGTGGGCTCCTTCAAGCTGGACGTAGGGACAGTGTACCGTCAACCAGGTCAGAGGGTGCAGACTATTTGCATCCCTTTGTTCTACCTGTAATGTCTTAAAATAAAACAGACTCTTTGCTTTCCAGGTCACCAATTCACCAATAAGTGGGCAGTGCTGACAGACCCCATGGATATCCGCACAGGCACGAAGGGCTATCTTAAATGTGATATCAGTGTGACGGGTAAAGGAGAGGTCACACAGTCATCTCAGAAGAGTATGGATACAGAGGAACAGATTGAGAAGTAAGGTTTACTGCACACTGATCTGGATGCAGTCTGGGATCTTGACACATCATAACACTTGCAAAATACTAAAATACATTGGGACGTCTTGTTTTTTGACTCTTTTGGGGGAATGGGAACACTATAATTCATTGACTATAGGCTTGTTTTTGTAAACATGTTAAGAAAGCTGATGCTTTTATACTTAGTTAAAAAATTAAAATCATACAAGCTAAGAGTTCTTGAGAACTTGTTACACAGCAGACTTGAAGCCACATTTTCTGGCATTGTTGTTTTATGGAAAGTTAAAGGGCATTGTCCCATTTGTCTATTCATTTTTCTCAGTATTCATCCTGAAATACAGAATTTGATGGAGATTTTTTTTCTATTTTTATTCTTTCACGTCAGAAACCTGCTGCTGCCCCTGGGTTTCCCATCAGAGCGCCCCTGGGCTCGCTTCTATGTAAAAGTGTTCCGGGCTGAAGGCCTTCCCCGGATGAACTCAAGTATTATGGCCAATGTCACCAAGGCCTTTGTTGGGGATAGCAAAGATCTTATTGACCCCTACGTTGTGGTGTCCTTCTTCAGTCAGATGGTAAACCATCCAAGCTGTGTGCATGACTAAATATCCAGCTGCTTAAATCTAAAATTGTAACGCCAGTTAAAGATGTCTGTTAAGTTAATAAGTAAAATGTTAATCAGCTGGTGGCAATAAGGAAATGGAAACTAAACCTTTCAGTGCTTTTTGGAAGCCTGGACTGTTAGAAATGAGAGAAATTAGAGGGAAATTACAGGAGGTTGCTCATCAAGCGAAGCGGTTTTTGGATTAATCTCACAGTGGAAATTAATTCTCATTTGCTTTTATATCCTTCTCTGTCCCACTTTTTCTTTTTCTTTCTTTAACAGGGCCGGACCTCCACCCAGAAGGGCTCGGCAGACCCTGTGTGGAATGAGCAGATTGTCTTTAAGGAGATGTTCCCTCCTCTTTGTCAACGGGTGAAAATCCAGGTGTGGGATGAAGGCAGCATGAATGATGTGGCCCTTGGCACACATTACATTGACTTACGCAGGATCTCAAATGAACAGGATGGAGACCGAGGTTTTTATCCCATATGCTGATATAGAGTTTTATAGATGAAAATTGATATAGAGTCTCTGAATTGATTCAGAGTTGCTATTACTTTCTCCAGGGTTTCTTCCCACCTTTGGGCCAGCTTGGGTTAACATTTATGGGTCAGCCCGAAATTTCACACTGGCAGATACCCAGGAGATGAAGGAGGGTGTGCGTGAGGGTGTGTCCTATCGAGGGAGGGTCCTCCTTGAGTTGGCTGTGGAGATCCTGTCAGGGGCAGGGGCTGCTGAATCTAAGATGTCCCGAGCTACAAAGGACCTGAAGTCTAAACACACAAAGGGAGCGAAAGACATCAAATCCCCACCCCCTGGAGGAAGTGGTTCAGGAAGTGCTACTGGAGGAGTAGATGAAAATAATGGCAGTGTACTAGGTGCAGAGGTGATGCCAGTGGAACCCCCTTCTCAGGTGAGGAGGTCTCACAAGCCCTTCTGGAGATCTTTTTGAACACGTGATTCTTCGGACGTATTAATTCTCTTGCTGCGTTGTCTTTCCATACATGACTGGGCTGCTCAGTAACTGTCTTTGAAGAATATTTATTCTGTCATTATCCTGCAGATGAGTGATGAAAACAAGGACAGCTTTCTTTTGTTTGGTGCTGTATTTGAAGCAACAATGATTGACAGGAAGATTGGAGACAGGCCTATCAGTTTTGAATTCACCATTGGTAATCCTGTTTAGTCTCATCTACTCGTTATGTTATATAAATAACCAATAAATTAGCATTAAATATGAATAATCAATTAAGCAAACAATATATTTATAGATAATGTTTTTTACACTACCTTTTCACTGCTGTCCACGTTGTGTTTAATGTTTGCTTTTGTTGTATCACCCCAGGGAATTACGGCAACTTAATTGATGGCGTTTCCAATGTCAGCAGGAGTAAGAGAAGAGCAGCAGAACAAACTGAGGTAGAGATTACCCCTTTGCTAGAGCCCCAAGGACATGAACCTTGCAAGTCAACAACACCTCCTGAGAGACCCCTGCCGATGATAGGAAACAGGTGAATTCTGGAGGTTTCATTTCCCATCACTGCATGGCTCAACTTACGACTTTGTTGTTAGATAAAAAATGTTTCCGAAAGGTAATCGCCTTCAGGTCTTTGGAATGATTAGCATGTAAAGTCACTCACTGACAAATGGTGACATTAGGCTCTTTAAAAATAATTGAATGTGCAGTTTTTTTCTAGTAAATATTAAGTAGTACTTAATTATTGTACAAAAGTGCTCCAGTGTCTCTGTTTTTTTAAACTATTACACAGCACCTGTACATTCTTTCCAAAATGATCAGAAAATATAGATCCTGGGCCATGTGCTAACTAGGTTGCATCTTGATTAAAATATTTGAATTGCTTCATTATGTGTCCATATTCTAATGAATAGAACTGTTACCCTGGATTCTGATTACCACTTTTGATAACAGCCCACTGAGAAAATGTATTAAGACCAAAGTGCACCAAAATGTATTGCATATCAAGTCATATAAATGGTCCTCATTGTTACCAGGTCCCACTTTTGCCTTATCCATACCTATGACTGAATGCTGGTATACATAGTACACTTGTATTACACTTAGGACACATTTTTTTCTATTATTTTGACTAATAACTCAGAATGTTAAGCAGTAGTATAAGAAGGCACTAAAGCCATCTGTTATTTATTATGATGATCTGTGTCTTCAGGAATTACCTGTATCTACCCATCTTCAACCACAAGCCATGTGTCCACGTAATCAGCCAATGGGAGGACCAGACCTTCCGCCTTAACTACTCCAACATGCTGGAAAACATTGCTGTCATGTTTGTATGTTGTCTTGGTCACATTTAAGTTGGACTTTACTAGCACTATGATAGTTAAGAACAAGTGTAATGTTGCACAGCACAGTCTGAGTGTTTGATGATGCTGTTATGTAGTCACTGTTCAACTCTCTTGACTTGACCCAGGAAGAAGGAGTGGCCAAGGTAACGGAGCTAAGCGTGGTATCAAAATCAGAAGCAGAATCTCTTATCCACCATGTGTTCTGGGAGTTTAGCAGCAACAGCAGGTACCAAATTATCACCATTTTCTAACATGCCTGATGCATGGCTGTTGCTGTTGTCAGGGAGGGAGAAAATGTATGTTGCAATAGTCACTACAATTGTGTTTATTTCTATGTTCGTAATATTTTCTTATTCATGCAGAGATTATGTATTTGTTGAAAGAATGTTTCTGTGGACATTCCCACTGTAGAAAATTTATTGCTTTTGCGGAGGCGAAGGTGAAGGGCAATCACCTGACCATGTTGGACAAGAAACGCCTCACACTCTGCAGACAGGAGCTGGTAAACTGCTGTGATGGTTTCCAGGAGTCATATTCCCTCTTGTAGTGGACATTCACATTTAGAAAATGTTGCCTTACTATATTGTATAACTGCGACAATATTTAAGTCTTATCACAACACTGCTCATTGAAAATTTTGTCCTTACTTCAGGAGAGCATGATAAATGATGTGAAGTCCATTACAGAGTTGAAGAGGAAGACTCAAAGTATTAAAGAGATGCTCCAGGATGCTCCAAGGATCATTCAAAGACTAAAGTTCCTTGTGGAGGAGGTGGGGTTTCCCTCTGAGACCTATTTTTCCTTCTGTTAATGTTTGTTTGTGAGTGTAGGAAATTCTGTCCTCTGCACCATTGCCTGCCTCATACTTCTACTGTCCGTCCAGCGTCTGTCAAACAGAGGTGAAATCATCCTGCTTCTTGTGCATTTCTCCCTCTTCAGCCCCAGCACACTATCCCAGATGTGTTTGTGTGGATGCTAAGCAACAATAAGCGCATGGCATATGCCCGCATACCTGCCCGAGACCTTCTGTACTGTGTCAGCCCACACGAGAGGGGCCGAGACTGTGGCAAAATCAAGACCCTCTTCCTCAAGGTGCCAAAGCCACAGCAAAATGCTGTTTGAGCCATGCAAACTAATATTATATTACTTTTCCTTTTTATATTATTATTGTTCATTTTCCAACTGATAAGATGTGGACTATTTCAACATTTTTCCCTCAGTTTTTACAAAGCATGTACATGTATTTTGCATGTAAAGCTTATAATCATGGCACTGAAAAAAATTTGATTTGAGCTTAGTTCTTCATATACGCAGTGCCTTGCAAAAGTATTTACACCCCTTAAAAGTTGTCATTATTCCCTGGATTACAAATTATATGTGCAGTACAATATCTAGCCAATAAATTTTTAATTTGTATACTCTAACACTAACTTATTAGAGCCAAAGTAAGTTATTTTTGCATATATTTTAAAGAGAATGAAAAACTAAAATATGCTGCTTCCATACCTATTCAAACCCCACACATTTATATTTGGTGGATCCAATTTTTGCTGCAATAATAAATTTAAGTATTTTGGGATAAGTATGGGGTAAGCTTTGCGCACCATTCCGCTGTTATTTTTCCCAATTCATCTTGGCAGATACACAATTCCTTGGCATCAGAACTTTCTATATTTAAATTTTTGCTACAATGGCTCTTGAAAATTAATATACATATTTTTATCTGAATGGAAACTTTTGGTATAACAAATTTTTCCCTGAAGCTTATACATAATGAAAAAATTGTTTTATTTATTTTGATTTTTATTTGTGTATCAATCTATAAATAAATACCATACAGTACTGTACAGTGTACTGTGATAAAATAACATTGCATATATTGTAATAAACTCTACTGTGTACTGTTAGGAATTTATCTGAAGCAAGACACTAGCGTGCACAGGTGTTATCATCTGTTTCCACCTGCTTTGCTTTGTCTGAATGTTTGTGCCACATCGCAACATTTATTTTAAGCAAACCTTTTTATTTAAATGCTAGTTCTTGTGTCAAAAAAAGAGATGGATGTGGTAGGTTTTTTTGTAACACGTCTTTATTTACTTTATTCAACATCTTATAACAAAACTCTCCAGAAAACCCTTCCAAGTGCCCACTCGTCTCCTGTGTGTAACGCATTGACATTTGGGGGCCACTGACATGAAATGTCCTGTACTTTACATACTGTACCACACATTATAAACATACAAATGAATGCCAGGATTAAGTGTTTTCTAGTTAGGTAACTGATGTTTAGAGTGTTTTATCACGCTGAACTCATGAGTTGATAAGTTATACCGATTTGCTCCAAGGTCTGTTGGGCTGGGAGCATATTATGTTGGAATGGGGAAAAAAGCACTTTGTATTGGATGCATTTTCAAGGATGAATTAGATTCTGATACTGAGGAATTACCTGCATATAGCCAAATTAATTGGGTGACGCTTATGGACCTCAATTTTGCCAAAGATTGTCAATGGGATTGAGCTCAGGACATTGACTGGACCACTGTAGAATGTTCAGCTTTTTGTTTTTGAGCTATTCCAATGTTGATTTGGCCTTGTGCTTGGGATCATTGTCCTGCTGAAAGGTGAACTTTCTTCAATGCTTCAGTTTGCTAACAGTCTGAAGCAGGTTCTCTTGCAGTATTTTTCTAGATTTTGATTAATCCATTCTGGCTTCAGTTTTGTCCAGATGCTCCAGCCCTGCTGATTCCCATAGCATGATATTGCCCTGCCATACTACTTCACTCTTTGGCTGGTATTTCTTGAGGCATAGCCAGTGTTATTTTTGTGCCACACATAGCTCTATCTAGGTCTCATCTCCCTAAAAACATTGTTTGGCTCTGACAAAAGTACGTTGAGTATACAAGTTCACAATAAAATAACTGAATGGTAAAATGTGCAAGTATATTTTTTGATAACTTTCGAGGGGTTTTATGTTGTGAAGGATGAGATAGCTGATGATAGCCAAAACAGGCTAACAAGTCCTAAATGTTAACAGCTCAGAGACTGGTTACCTTGATTTGGGGAAAAAAAAACCTTTGGACTGTTGGACTTTTATGTCAAAAGTAAATTACATGCAGTGATTGTTATTTTTTTTTCACATTAGCCACGAGGGAAGCGTATGACTGGCTGGACAGTGCAGGGTAAACTTGATGTGTACCTCTGGTTGGGAAACTGTAGGGATTCCTCACAGATGCTCGAGAACCTGCCCAGTGGATTTGAACCACAGGGCGGCTCCACAGACTGTACCACCCCACCTGACTACCTGATTTATGAGGGTATGATTATCTGGTCGTATGTACCTGGCTGTGGATCCACTTAGCAGTGAAAAGCAACTTTTTAAAATCCTTTTTGAATACTAATACTACTCTAATCTGTCTCTTTTGTACATCATTTGCTGGTTTTCAGTCGAGCACCAGTTCCAGCTGCGAGCTCACATGTACCAGGCTCGTGGGCTAATTGCAGCTGACAGCACAGGTCTGTCAGACCCATTTGCTAAAGTGTCCTTCCTGTCACACAGCCAGTCGACAGCGGTGAGAACTTCTCCCTGTATTACTACATGATAGAGAAGCACAGTAGTTGATGCAGGAACACATGTCCTTTTCTTGTTAGGCCAGTAACTGAGTTAATGAATGTAAATAATTTTTATTTCAGATCATTTATCAGACACTGACACCCACCTGGAACCAGATGCTTCTGTTTAACAGAGTAACACTTTATGGGGATCTAAAGGAACTTGCAGAAGAGCCTCCACGGATTGTCATTGAGGTTTATGATGACGATGCCCTGGTGAGCAAGTGTATTTTTTTTGAAAATGTAAAGTATAGTATATATTTCTGATCCCCAGAATCAGCTTCAATGTGAATATCAGGATTTTTGAGGTGTAGCTTGATGCTTTTTAATTCAGTTGCTGGTATTTTACCTTGCTCATCTTGCTCCTGATAGGGAAAGGCAGAATACCTGGGCTCAACAGTGACAGTACCGGTGGTTCAGCTCCCACAGGAACCCTGCTCCCCTCCGCAGCTCCAGTACAGCCCTCTCTACTGTGGCAACCAGTCTGGAGGAGACCTGCTAGCTGCTTTTGAGCTCCTCCAGGTATAGCAGATGCATGTGGTTCCCTCTAAAAAAAAGGCAGGATATTTTCCTCACATGCCTTTTGATGCTGATGTGAGACTTTTGTAGATCCCAGATTCAGGTGAAGACTTCTTGCCTGCCATGGATGAACCAGATGGCCTCATCTACCCTGTTCCTGCTAACATTCGTCCTGTACTCAGCAAATACAGGCTGGAGGTATGTGGGAGACACACCTCTACCACAGCAATAGTAATAATGGTGTTACATCTTTTAAGGATAGGCTGTGACTCAGTCTGTAGTTACCAGGTAATTTGTTTTGTGTGCATGAGGAAAATAGATAAGTGAGCAGTTGTGCTATGCTTGGATTTTACAGTGTGCCGTTTAGATGTTTATCTGTGTCAGGTCTGTGCATCGTGCAGGTTCTCTTCTGGGGGTTGAGGGAACTGAAGAAAGTACAGCTACTCCCTGTTGACCGGCCACAGGTCTTCATTGAATGTGCTGGAAAGGGTGTGCGCTCATCTGTGATACAGAGCTACAAAAGCAACCCCAACTTCACTGTGTTGATGGACTCCTTTGACCTGGTAACATCCCTATTTTGTGCACTTTCTCACAATATTTTAACATCAAATTATAGTGAAAAAACAGGATGGGGAATAACTGACACTTTGATTCTGGTGTTACTCGATCAGGAACTGCCTGAGAATGAACACTTACACCCACCCCTCAGTATAACTGTGGTTGACTGGCGAGCTTTTGGAAGGAGCACGCTGGTGGGCAGTCATGTGATCAACAGCTTGCAAAAATTCAAGTATACACCCCCAGTGTTACCTCCAGCACCACGTGCACAGAAATTTGAGACAAAAGATAGCAAAGGTAAGACTAGACTTTGAGTAGGAGCCTTCAAACATCTTCATGATCTGGTTGCATGAATGCTTCATTTCCTTTGACTCAGGATATGTGCAAACACAGCCTTACCGTTTAACCCTAGTTAAGCCCCAGCCTGCACCTGAAAGCAGCTCCATAGAGATTGTGTCTTCTGAAGATATTGCTATCAACATTGAGCAGCAGGAATCAACTCCCAAAGCTGCCCTAAAAACAGAAACTGAGCCTCTGAACAGGAAGGTACAGGGAAAAAATGAATGCAAAGTATAAACACATACTGTTTTCAACAATTTAAAGTTTTATTGAAATGCCCATGTACTTGACACCTTGTTCTTCTTCAACCGTCACTTGTTCTAGTAAATGTAGCATGATTTTGCTACTCTCCACCTATAACAGGAGACGAGGAAAAGCACACGGAGGTCCACCAAGAGGAGGAAGCGCACTGTTGCTGATGACTCTGCTGAGAATGTCATTGACTGGTGGTCAAAGTACTATGCATCAGTAGACAAGGTCCAGCAGTGAAAATAGTTTTTTTTTTTTAGGAAATACAGATTTAATATTGATGTAAACATTTTTCTTTGTATTTTATCTTATAGATAAAGCAGAAGGAAGCCTATAAGTTTCTGCAAATATATGATAATGGTAAGTAGAAACATCTTTTGTGCCCTAAAATCTGAAAGGATATTGTCAAGAGCAGGCTGATGCAGTCCTAGGTTTAAATTGGCCCTGAGAGTTGTTATATGTATTTTGTCTGTGTTTTGGGCGCTTACCACACACACAATATTATGTATTGCAGTATCCCCACTCCAACACTTGCTCTCGGATGGAGTAGACTCCCTGGGTAAGAACTGTAGGAGTTAACTCATTGAATGGCCTCTCATCATAATTCTGCTTGCTGTTTGGTGGCTCATGCAGTAACAAAGAAACACAAGTCAAGCAACTACTGGCTGAGAGTATTTGTGCTGTGATTACACTTCAGGTGACTTTGGGGTGTATTGGTTGTGGACAAGCAGAGGGACACAAGAAAGTTTCTGTTTCATCCAGATAGGCAAAAAGTTGCCTCTTAGTCTACTTGTTAGGTTGACTTCATGTAAGCCTTTTTGAGTGGGGATGCTAGTGGTAGGAGATGACCAAAGATGGGCCTGTTTCCATGAAGGCATTGATTATATATGGAAATATTGAAAAATAAAGAATGCTGAACAGTTAATTCCATCTTAAATAAGTTAGTATGGCTTCATGTGAGTAAGGTATTTTAAAACTTCCCTCCTTTTTTTCAGTGAGTGCACAGCAGGATCAATATGCCTTAGCAACTAAAGATGGTGAGAAGAAGAAAAAACAACTCAAACTTAAGGATCCGCACAGCCAACGCAAATTGGCAACATTACAGGTAGAGGAAAAAAAGTGTTTTGTTCAATACATTCATGAAAGCATTTTTGCAGCCTCAGAAAAATATGGAGATTTCCATCTTCAGAAACATTTCCTTAAGATGGATTTTTAGAAAATGATCTCTTATAATGACCTTTATGAAAGTGCTCCCTAGCCACTGACTGTAACTCTGTAAACCCTGACAGGTATATGACAAGGAGCTGGAGGCAGTATTCGGGCCCTTTGATGACTGGGTCAACACTTTTAAACTGTACAGGGGCAAAGCCAATGAGGAAGAAGGCTCCAGTGAAGAGAGGATTGTTGGGAAGTTCAAGGTGAGAATATACAAATATGTCTGCCTCTGTTCTACAGACCTATGTAATTCTTTACATTCACAAGAGTAATACTTTTTTTGCATCTAGGGCCGATTCTGCCTCTACAAGTTGATGGGACAAGATGATTATGAGGATGGTGGTCAAGATTCAAGAAAGTTAAAAATCAGCCATGGGATTCCATCTAATTCTTCTGTGAAGGTTCTAATCCGGGTTTACATTGTCTCTGTGAGTGAACTCCTCAACTTGAAAAAACCTTCATTAAACAATATGAACTGTCTTTCCCTTAAACTCATAATGTTGATTTATGCTTCTATATTGGTATTACCCAGGCTTCTAACCTTCATCCAGCAGATCCGGATGGAAAATCTGATCCATACATTGTTTTGAAGCTAGGGAAAACAGAAATCAAGGACAGGGACAACTACATCCCAAAACAACTTAATCCCATTTTTGGCAGGTAAGTGGTAGGAGGGCTTTCCTGTTTTACATCTGACTCCTCTCATGTGTTCAGTGTAAATCTCAAGTACTGGCATATCACTATTATCTGAGATGCTGGGCACTTGAAGAGACAGATAATACAGTTGTTTTAAACAATGCCACCTGTGAAACTCAGGTCCTTTGAGATGCAAGCTACCTTTCCCAAGGAGTCCCTATTAACAGTTCTCATCTATGACTATGACACAATCGGAACTGACGATTTGATCGGCGAAACCCGGATTGATCTGGAGAACCGCTTCTACAGTCGACACAGAGTGACCTGTGGACTCCCTACTGAATATGCACTGTGAGTGTGGAGGCTGAATTCTTCCAAGTGCTTCTTCTACTTCTTCAGCTATACCTCCCAAAACCTCCAGAATCTTCTTCTGTTTCTTTGTTCCTTTGTCATTTCGTAAATTCCTTTGTCTGGTCCATTTCTCTATCTCTACCAGAGACTGCATGCTAACCCTGTTTCTTTAATCAGCGAGGGCTACAATGCTTGGAGAGACTCTATAAAACCGTCAGAGCTGCTGGTCAAACTGTGTAAAGACAATCATCTAGATGGGCCGCATTTCAGCCCTGGCAGAATCACAATTGGAGACAAAGTCTTCACAGGAAAAACTGTCTTTGTGGATGAAGGTAAAAATGATGTAAACTAGTAAACATGATTCAGAAATGGCATTTGAAGATGTTTGACCATTAATGTTAACGTCATGTGTTGCTGTACAGGCTGCCAGATATTACAGCTGTAATATCAGTATAGAAGCAATTCTAATATTGCTAATTGCTGCTGTTGTCATGCAGATCAGGCGGCGGAATCCTATGAACACCTGGCCTTGAAGGTCCTGCACCGCTGGACTGAAATACCAGGAGTTGGATGCAAACTTATCCCAGAGCATGTGGAAACTCGTACCCTGTATCACAAAGACAAACCTGGAATGGACCAGGTGAATGACTGTGTTTTATTCCTCTCGCCCTGCTTACCGATTCGTCTGTATTTCAGTCCTCTGTAAACTGTAGTGTTGTATATTTTCTCTGAAGGGACAACTTCAAATGTGGGTGGACATATTTCCAATTGACATGCCACATCCAGGTCCTCCAGTTGATATCTCTCCAAGAAAACCCAAAGGGTGAGACCGTGTGGCTGTCAGTGCAAATTATTTATGAGATGTGATTTTTTTTTTTTTTGGTCACAAGAATATACACAGGCATTTATATTATACACATCAGTTCCTGAGAGAGGGAGAGAGATATGATTTCTACTCCTGAATCATAGTTTCATAGAATTTGTTTTGTTTACTTTGTGGAGGTATGAGCTGAGGATAATCATTTGGAACACAGAAGATGTCATACTTGAGGATACCAACTTCCTTACAGGACAACAATCCAGTGACATTTATGTAAAAGGGTAAGTGCCATATTAATGTCACAATTTTAAATTCAGTGCAACACTAAATATTATTTTGAGTATAGCTGATTTTTAAGTGGCATGTAATAGTTCATGCCCCATTGCTCTGACTGTCCTCAGGTGGCTAAAAGGCCTAGAGGACGACCGGCAGGAAACTGATGTCCACTACAACTCGCTGACCGGAGAGGGAAACTTCAACTGGCGATTTGTTTGCCCTTTCAACTACCTGCCAGCAGAAAAGGTGCTGGTGGTGACCAAACGAGAGAGCATCTTTTCTCTAGACAAGACAGAGAAAAAAATGCCAGCTGAACTGGTGCTGCAAGTGTGGGACTTTGAGCGTCTGTCAGCTGATGACTTCCTTGGTGAGGAGCTTTTTTTGGTTTTGTTTCTACTGGTGGCAAAAACAGATTCCAAAATGGGCCTGACCTCATCTGCCCTCATGGTCTAGTGATGGTAGTGCAAGATTACACTGATTATGGAGCACTGATATTTTCACTAGGAGGATATTTCATATGCCTGAACATGCATAAGGGGTAGCCTAACGTGAAATAAAGGAACTGACAGTAATGGAGTCATAATAAAAAATTCTGTATCTACTATTTAGGCTACTTAGATACAAACACAATAATACATTTCTGTGACACATGATTTTTGCTGTACCATGTCCCTATTTAACGTCTGTATAAAACTGCTGAACACGTCTACAGTGTTAATGTTTCAGAAATGATCTCATACCTTTGCATTCCCTCAAATAAAGTCTCTACTAAAGCATAAACCTCATCTTCCTGAATTCCATGACATACCTATATTATTACTGATGAGTAGAATAATCTCTTAAATTGCTCAGTAGTAAAACATTACCTCTACGTGGAACTTTAAATCAACTCTGTGTTGTTCCGTTTCAGCAATGGCCTTTGTCCTTGTTCTTCTGTGTACCATAAACTTCTATGCAGTACTGATGTGCAAAAATCTGTTCTTAGGTTCAGTGGAGCTTGACTTGAATGGATTCCCTCGTGGTGCTAAGACAGCTAAGCTCTGCAAGATGGGTATGCTAACTGACACCAGTGAGAAAATCTCCATCTTCCAGCAGAAACGTTCTCGAGGTTGGTGGCCTTTCACCAAGGCCGGTGAGCTCACGGTAAGAGTTACCACAAGATGTGTCCTTGATGTTTGGCTGATTTCCTCATCTCCTCCCTCTAATGCAGTTTGATTTTTATAACTCAGGGAAAAGTTGAGGCAGAGTTCCATCTGGTGACATCAGAAGAAGCAGAAAAAAATCCAGTGGGTCGAGCCCGCAAGGAACCAGAACCATTAGAGAAACCAAAGTATGGCATGGCAGCTGTAAAAAATTGTTTAAAAATGAGCAATGCAGCAAATACCAGTAATCCCTCAGTATTCAAAACCCTTTCGTCCCTGAAAATGCATTAGATACCAAATTTTTCAGATACCAAGTGGCTGTTTCTCATTATTTTCAATGGGGGAAAAAAAATAAATAATGTGCTTCCAGCCCAATGGAAAGCTTCAAATAAAAATTTTTTTATAGCAAAAGTTTCCATTTGGACACTGATATATAAGTATTCATTTTCAAGAGCTGTTATATAGACAATTCAGATAGAGAGTTTGGATACCGAGGGATTGCTATATATTTTCCATCCCTTTAAATGTGCGAATCATAGTGACTAATAGTTTTGGAAAATAACCTACTTACTTGGATTGTTTTATTATAAAGATCTTAACAGATATGTAGAGTTAGATACAACACCTGGACTTT
The DNA here is from genome assembly GCA_900497675.1 of Arapaima gigas. NCBI lineage: Eukaryota > Metazoa > Chordata > Actinopteri > Osteoglossiformes > Osteoglossidae > Arapaima > Arapaima gigas. The sequence continues at coordinate 438,786 of UFQX01000178.1, forward strand.
CTCAGATGTATGATCGTTCCTCTCTGTCTCCTTCCAGCCGACCAGACACCTCCTTTTCTTGGTTTATGAACCCCTTTAAATGCTTCTTTCACCTGATCTGGAAGAACTACAAGAAGTACATCATCGTTGCCTTTGTGCTCCTGGTCACGGCCCTATTCATTGCTCTGCTGCTGTACACGCTGCCTGGTGCAATCTCCCAAAAGATTGTCAATGGTTAATGGAAACCTCGCCTGGTATAGACTGACAGCCAAGCTGTCCACCACCTCATATTGTTTTCCAGTTGCTCTTAGATGGCAAAAAACAGAATATTCAAGCACTAATTTAGTTCTTAGTAATAGTATAGTATCATTACATTCCTTTGTGAAGTACGCACTGAAAAAATGATAATAATGCACTTCAAATCAATAGTATTTAAAACAGGTTTGCCATGAACAATATATCACTTGCAATAGCACATCAACTAAATGTTACACTGGGGACTATTATTTGACATTCCCTCCGGAAACACAAGGAAAGGACCGGGTTTCGCTGTGCGGTGACGTTAGTGTAAAGCGGATCTGATCCACTTGATGCTGGGGACTAATGTTGGATTCCAGAGATTCCAGTATGTGGAGCAGAGCTCCTTTAGTTTCAACATCCTGAAAGTAAACCTACAGTAAAATTCATATTTTGTTAAAGATTTTATACCCCATTTCGGTCGTACACTTTACAAGTCTTCAACCTGAAATTTGACTACCTTGTATAGGAGATCATGTCAGCCATGACCGCTGTTGAGCTGTGTTTGCTTAGTCCTTCATGTGGTTATACAAATATTCAGGTTGATGTTAGATTAAGTTGCTCTACACTCTCAGTCAACCAAAAGTTAGAACTGGATTGGCCAATGGTTCACAAAAAGTGGCAGGATTTTGTTTCTTTCCATCCTTGAAAATCCTAAACGAAATAATTTCAGGTGAATGTCTTCTCTCAATGCAGAACACCCCAGAAAACTGAAAACTTGCATGAGGTCTGACACCAATGCTATCCCCCTCCCCACCGATAGTTTTGTGTAAAACCAAGTTTCTTCAAGACTTTTTTTGTTGTTGGTGGAGTTCCTGTTCAGTTTTAACTAAAGAAGACAGGGAAATAGTTAAAATATTTAAGTTCTTGCTTACTAATTTTAATTGCCATATTTACTGGATAAAGTTTATGTAATATGGACACATATATTTTTTGATGTGGATGTAATGAAAACATTTAATGAAGCTCAGGAGGCGATGGGGTAAGGCAGGTGCATTAACTTAAAATTTTTGGAAGCTCTTAACTAGAAAAATACTGAAGCAGTTGTGAACTGCCATCCATGTATTCTATTGTAGTGGTGAACTTCTTATAGTTTTCCCAAGTTTTGGTAGATAGTAGGGCTCAGATATATGATGGTAAAGAGGCACAGGTTGGTTTTATACATTTCTGCTTGTATTTCTTTAAATTTGGTATTAATGTTTTGATTTAAAGATGTATTCTAATTACAGTAAGTTGTGTGAAGTGCTCATGCTTAGTATATTTAACCTTTTGCTTTCTGTAGTGGATTGTTCTTTTGTTGTAAAGCATGAGTCCCTCATACGAAATTTAAATAAATAACAAAGAAGCAGTTCACCTTAAGTAAATTACTCCTTTATTTTCACTTATTATGTAAGTTCACTAATTGAAAAAAATGTGAACAAGATGTAATACACAGCATAGACAGTGAGAAGTGTTTCAGTGATTAAGCAATGTTTAAGAAAATTAACATAGGCATACATAACACACATTTTCAAATGACACATTTCCATAAATTTCTTTTAAAATATTATTTAATTGCTTACTTCAGTCTCACTCAGAAAACTTCCATTAAATTATTAACATTACTTAGTTTCCCATAATAAAGCTTAAATTTTTAATTCAAATAAGCTGCCCTGTCTAACAAAACTAAGAATCATCTGCAGAGCAGGTTGAGGAAAACCGAAATTAAATCATTTGTATTCATTAAAATACATGTATATAGGCTATGTGCGAATACAGTTCTTTGTAGCTCTTAAATCAGATTGACACATTAAATTAAAAAGGGCAATACATGGTGTAAGTAGTCAAATGGAGCTGGAAAAAACTGCTGCGTGTGCTGAGCTTGGGAAATATTTCCAAAGTGGTAAAAGCTCTCCAAAAAATTTAAAAAAAGATCACAATAGATATGTACATTTTGAGGAATGAAAGTGATAATTTATTAAACAATACTTATTTAAACACATTTTTAGTCTTCAGGAGACAGTAGGTACAAAAAGCAGTCCTCACATTTTACTTTATTTTGGCCTCTTGAGATATCCTGATGCAATTGCTTTTTCCTGAGAAGGAAATAATTTAGTGTAAATATTCCTTGAGCCAAGGATAAAATCATGTTACGCCAGACTGGTGATGAGCGGAACTGACAGTTTCTCTTAATAGATCCAATAAGTGGCACTGTTCTTCTTGGTAAATAGTAGACATCTGCCAACCCACCACCTGGTACACAGTGCTGTGAAAAAGTATATGCCCCCTCCTGTTACTAAAATGGTTTTGGATCTTCAGACAGAAATATAATATTAGAAAAACAGGACCTGAGTAAACAGATGACAATTTTTTTAAACTTTATTTATTTAAGGGACAAAGCTATCTAACACCCATATCACCCATGTGAAGAAAGTGATTGCCTCCTTAAACTTAACTGGTTGCACATCCTTTAGTAGCAATAATTGCTCAAAACGACATCCTATAATTTGATAGACTTTCACATCACTGTTTAGGAAATAAATATATACACACTAGAAAAACTTATTTCAAGGTGAGGTTATGTACATGGTAAGACTGAAAATGTAGCGCAGTCCAAACTTAAACTGGGTTTTTGGTATAAAGAAACAATAGACAAGTATATCCAAAACTATAGTTTTTTTAGGTGAAAATGATTAGCATTAAATTTCCCAGCTGAAGCATGAATAAAAAATCCCCAGTTGTACTGTTGTTTTGAAATGCATTATGTGTCCTTCTCATATTGTCTCTGCTGGTAATGAAGACAAAGTTTGGCGAATATAATTTGTTATTACTGTCTGTACGTCACTAGGGCTGGTGGGGAATTTTTCTCAGTGTTGTCCCTGTGATTAACTATAGGAGTCAGTACTTGTTATATATGAGCAAATGAAAATGTTAAAATTAATTAAAAATTGTAAGACACACACAGCGCTATATTGTTTGTTAGTTTCCACTTGACTACGGCATGTGCACCTCTGTCCAACATCCCTCACAATACTTATGGACTAAATGCAAGTTTATTTGTAAAACAGTTTGGTGATTATATGTGTTATTACTTTTTACTTTTCCACAGCTCCACCTCCTTGACCCAGGAAGTGCCAGGTAACTCCTCTAATGAAGTAATAATTTAAAAACGGTGTTATGAGTTTACTCAGGTTCCCATTTTCTCTAAAAATCTGAAACCATTCACTGTGAGAAAATATGCACTAATAAGGGAAATCAGGGAGGGAGAAATACTTTTTCATAGGACTGTAAATGTCAGTTGGTTGTCTCTGGGCTTGCTAATAAGGTTTGTGTCCATTTCCATCATTTCTTAGACATCACCTGTGGACGCTCACCTCTCTGAGCTGGTCGACAGCAGCTTGCAGTTTGCCCTTCAGCTCTTCATCAATAGATATATCAGATGCCATCCTCCAGGTTCCGCTCTGGAAAAGCACAGGCATGGAGAACACCAGGCCTGCAGGGATCCCAAACTGCCCTGCAGCGGCACAGAAAGAGCCAAGGTTAGACTGAGGCCTGTGTGCCAGACTCCTCAACATGCTGGGGATAATCAGCCATATTCAGTTGTACGGTAGTGTGAATACATGGTTCATTTTGAAAATGTCTACACTCACTGGTTGGCCTTTACCTGTACTAAGAACGCCCAGCGAAAGGACCTCCCCTGGAGATGAGTCATGGTTCCAGGCTCTGAGAACAGCAATGATCCCATTGGCTGCAGACAGTGCTGGTTCTCTGTTGGTCTTAGTTACCACTTTCTCGTGATGGGAACTCAACAAGGCTGGGAAATCCTCCTCAAGCCATTTACTTTCAGATTAGAAAAAATATGTAGTTACTGATTTGTTTTCAGCTAGATAGCAAAATGTAGGAAGTGTACAGTAGGAAGTGTACAGTTATCTGAAAGCTCAGTCATAAACAGGTTTTGTCTCACTGTTTTTCTTTAGTTAAGGAAGAAATTTTGCCAGAGTAAGAATGCTATTTAAATGCTAGTTAAATTGTTCTGGTGACAAATTAGTGGCATATTTTGTATTGTCCTTAGCAGCACCTGCACCATTGCTTTCATCTGCAAAATTCAGATTGCAGTTCCATTTCTCAAGCCTTTATACCTTTTTCGTCTGCCTAAACAAAATGATTAAAATACATCTCAGCTGGCTCCTTGTGTTAGGAACAGTCAAGTTGTGAATTTTTAAGCTTAACTTTTGATTGCTCACTTTTTGATCACGATACAGCAACTTGTGTTCACGCACGCAGATGACAGGTGGCAGCAAAGTGAAAAGAACAGAACAGGAGTGTGGGGCTGCCTTAAATCAACCTGCTTCCACAGGCCTGATGACCAGTAACAAGAACGTGACAAACTTTGCGCTTGTTTATGGAATGAAGCGGGAAAACAATCTCCTAGGAGATTTAATTAAGCTTTTATTGACTGTGACCTAATAGTAAAAGATACTTTGGTTTTATGAACAAGCTGAGTTATGCACATACTTCCACTGCTCATGAGGCATGTTTCCACTCGTGTTTGTAAGGTGAGAAGCCATGGTATAAACACTGAGCTGTAGTGCGGTTCTAGAAAACAACTTATCTGATATGGCAGTGGTAACTAGTTAGGGTGTAATTAGATTACCGGTCATATAAAACATCCAGGACTGGTCGGGAAAACCCTGGCGGTCCCCAAATGGCCCCCTGATACCGGAACACCTGGGCCCTCTGGAGGTCTGTGTGGAAACTGCCACTGATGTTCCCCCAGACAATCACATTGTTGACGTCTAACAAGGAAAGGGAAAAAAACATTCTAACTGGGAAGAAACTATACTTTGATTAAATTTATACCTCACATCACTGAAACACACTTTACCCCCTGTCACACAGCCCATCATAATACAAAATTATTTACTGGAACCTTTCTCTTAATGCACTGTAATATTTGTTAAAATGGTAAGTGTATTTATGGAACATAATCACGGAAGCAAAAGGAAACATTTGCATAACAGGTGTAAGTATAATTGAACGAAAGTGCGTATGAAAAATGTGGGGTGGGGACTGTCTCACTGAGTAGCTACAATTTGACTTTGGAAGAGTGACACATTTAAGAGTCCGTTACCTGCACATGTGACATTTAACTTCTGCACAATCTGAAACATGGCCTCTTTCTCCAGCTGTGTTGCCGTGACAACACACTGTTTATAGCTCAGGGACGGTGCACTCTCCAGCAGGATGACACACTTGAGATTGACAAAGGAGCTTCCCGCCACGATGACTCGCACTTCCTTGTGCGCCGTTGCCCCTATGAGCTGCCCATACTGGTGAAAGCGCTCAGCAGTCTCCCGCACTCGGCTCTCTCGGTCGCTCCTCTGCGCCGGCGCTGGGTCGTCCAGAGCAATGACAAGCCGTGCGTGTTGGAACGCCTGTTCCAGGTTGCTGTGGACCGTCACCGTACGCAGCTGAGGCAGGGCCATGTCCTCGACCTCCATTCTGAGGCCATTCAAGGCTTCCTTGCTTCCCTCCAGTTCCAGCAGGTGCAGGCTGATGGTGGGGTCGTCCCGGAAGAGGCCGGAGCCAAATAACAAGGGAATCAAGTTGTAGCAGGTGAGGCTGAGCGCACTGCAGGCAAAGGAAGGTTGATTCATCATGAATTCTGGCCATTTCTGTAAATTACGCATGTTGTTTTTAGTAAGTCGTTTGAGAGTTGGAAGCTGCACTGAGTACCAACCATGGTGTTGCAAAAAGCTGCCAGTTCCACAATACACCAGGAAGGAGGCTGTAGGACATCACCCTTCATTTACTTTTTGTGACCATTGTATTTGCATTTACCTTTGTGCTTCTGGTAGACACTTTTCTACAAGGCATCATACAGCTGAGAGTAAACAAAAGTACATCCCACAACGGGCCATGTTTCCGATGAGACTAACTGTAAAAGCCAGTGACTGGGTGAATCCTTTTGAATACTTTCGCTCCACTCGGTATGAGTAGGGTGTTTGTCCCCAGTCCCCACCTGGTGATCCAAATGTGCAGCGGCTGCATCAAACTGCTGTAGTGGACCTCCTCCTCTAGGCACTGCTCCGTTGTCTGCAGGTTCTCAGCCGCAATCTTCATCATCAGCTCAGTTGTCATGTCTGAGGTGATGTTGTAGTATCCCTGCGGGACGGCAGTGGAGAAGACTGTGCCAGGAAATTGGAACGGTTCATGAAATACTGAATAACGGTTGCAAACTGGCTTGCTTGGTGCTGTGTCAAGACTAGGGGTACAGCTACCTGAACATGCTCCAGAAATTCGCTGAATCCACCCAGTAACAGACCCCGACCACCTCGGTTGATCAGCTCCCTCCAGATTAGCGGGGAACGGTCGTGCTTCCAACTGTTCTCCCTGCAGATGACCTCTAGCCATTGCTGCACAGGAGGTAAAGCGATGGTGATGGATGAAGAACGATTACCTCAGATAGGTACTGCCTGCTGTATGTGAGTGTAATACAAACACATTTCCTCCATGCAAGGGCCTGAGAAGTTTATGTCCTTCTTGAGTTATTCTAGCTCCATGACAGTAATTTTAGTCAGTCAATCTTCAATAGTCATAAGTCTATACAAGAGGACAAATTCGGGGGAAAGAATACTTTAATTGTTATACTGCTTACAGCGTTTGTAATGTGCAGAACTCAGTGGTACGCTGTACTGACATTTTCCTCTTTGGAAAACCAGTGCTTTCCATAAACCTCCGGTTCTCTTTTCAACTCCTGGACAACCTCATTCTCTGGCTGAGCTGCTCTCCCAGCAAAAGACTGCTGTAGCACATAGCCATTATTCTTAACAGCCGTCGTAGCCACATCTCATTACTCAGGGTGCACTAAGTTACGCTGTAAGTTGGCTGATTTCATAATTATCATTTGAAATTTGTGTCCTATTCATTAAATAGGTTAATCATTATTAAAAGTTAATAAAAAAACAAGTTTTAGTCCCTTCTGGGAACGGAAATTTTTTTTTTATTGCCCTTTGGGTATTATGGCCATCAGCAATATTTCCTAAAATCTTTTATTCACTTCAGAAATTCAACATTCAATACTTCATACTTGTCTGATACGTGGCTGAACATGTCAGTGAATGGAGTCCCTCCACAGTGAGCCCTCACACACCTACACCAGCAAAGTGTAAATCCATCACATATAGCACTGTACTGAAGTGGGGAAACGCAAAGTACAAAAATGTATTTGTAAAATATTCTAAAAATACCCTGCTCCTCTTTTAATGGATCAGTCGCGTGCAACAGGCCAGTTCATATTATTACAGTAATAAAAAGACAATCCGAGCGTTTCCTGTCCACCTTCCGCAGGAAATATTGCCTTCAGAAGACATTATGAAAGCTGCTCGAGAAGAAGCTCACGGAAGGGCAGAGAGGGCCAGCTTTTCAACGCGTCACAGCGCCGCGGGGTCACCTGCCACTTGTGGGGGTGCACGCGCAGTTTGTGGATGTGGAAGTCGGGCAGGTTCCGCTGCAGCGCGTCCGCGAGGAGCTCCGCTTTGGCGAAGTGCGGGCAGTCGGCTCTGCCTGCGGGCCGGCCACAGCGCGTTACAGTCAGCACACTCCCGCACAGCCGAGCAATGCGAGAAAACGCAACGCTTCAGCTCACCTGCCAGCACAAATTTAGCCATGTTCAGTCACGCCGTTGTCTGGTTGCTTAGTAACCACTTGTGGCGGAGTCACGTGGTAGCAATCGAGCGGAAGCAAAAGCTACTTTCGTCAGCAGGTATTTATTATTACTACACGTTTGTTCAGGCCACTTCCGGTGTGATATCACAACGTGTTATTGCGTTATCTGCTTACAGAACAGTGGACTGTTTACAGCACGTTGACCAAGGGCAGCTAGAGTCGGATTCAAACGGGAGAGGTTCCGACTTCAAAGGGGACGAACGTAACCACTACGCCATCTGCTGGCCAGATTGTCGTTTCGTGCTTTCCTCTTCGTTGTCCTTGAGTGCTCAGGAGAGGCTCATGCTGCACTGCAGCTGTACGAGACACTGCGGGGCTGAGCTGACATTGTTAGTTCACAACGATGTATTTATTGCTGATACTTTTAAGTCTTATATGTCTTGCCGTTATATTTCCAACTGCTCATCTAGATAAGTAATTGGTAAATTAATGATGGTATGAGGATAATCGTATTTGTATCTGAGCCACATCTTCATCACCTTCTCCAAAACATGGTCTCCTCTCAGAATCTGATGAAAGCAAAGACTCCATAAATAAATAAACTTGGAGAAAGTGCTGTACTCATTTTATTGCACCAAAACTCGGTTATCTTTACGTAGAATTATGTCGTAGATAGTATTTTTATTTTATTTTCAACTTTTTTAAAGTGTGGACTTCACAGACTCACAAGAGGTCTTTGGGCCCCAGTTTAAGAACCCCTGAGCTAAGTGCTGTTTTGGGTGCACTTTTGTTTGCTCTGCCTAATATGTCTCTTTGAAGAAGACCTCTGGCAAATATAAAATAGACATGTAGATAAACCATGAAGGTTACACTACATTCCTGCTATAAGAGCAACTCTGAGGGCCAGTTAGTTTTATGAACTTAACATCTGAAGGCAACTGGTTGCTACTGTGTCATCCAGCAGGTTGTTTACCCTGAAATGATTCAGTAGATACTCTGCTGTCTAAAAGGGTCAGATAAGCGATTTTGGAATTAAGCAGTAAGTTAGTGAATGACTGTTGGTTCCTCGCAGGTCAACCACAATTGCAGGGGGTTCAGAGATGGAACAATAATATTGGGTCGCCCTGTGTTGTCCCATGTTGTCTTCTTGCCTGTTCGGTGTATGATGCTCAATGAACCAGGAGAAACTACATTTCATTTTCTTTTGTACTTCTGTATATTGACAATAATAAGAACGTCAAACCTTTGGGAGTGTGGTTTCATCTTTCACTGTATCGAAAGCATTTTGTTGATTTTGGATAACGGATGCAAATGACTTGGGGTATAGGTATAGCATAGACATTAACAGTCAAGTATCTTATCTTCTCAGCAATGTTGCATAAGGGTGCACCACAGCTGGTGTCATACAGGTCAGGAAATGGTTTTTGGTGGAGAGCATCTGTTGTGTTGGTAGCAGCTTCACAATCGCAAGGATGCTCCGTTGTACTTGCACAGAGCAGCTTATTGGTTATGTTTCATGGTCACACACTCACTATGCATACACCACTGATAAGCTATTCATATACTGACAATAACTGGTCCTGCACTGAGGTGCGTCCTGCCACCCGCAGTCCGTGGTGGTTCAGAATCTGTCCCAGGGCGCAGGGCACTGGTCCAGGCAGGGAGCACATTCTACAGGATGCCAGACCATTGAGGGACTCAAGATGTAACTGCCAGATGTAATTGTATATTGTCAGTATACAGTAGTTTGACCAATTTAAAGATTGGACAAATTATAAACATTTATGTAATAATTTTGTCTTTATGAGTGAACAGTGTCAGTACTGAGCTGATCTTAATGGCACAATATCTATTATACAGAGTCTTGTATCAGTATTGACTCTCTCTATAAACACCTGAATTGTGGTGTGTAGAGGAGACCTGGAACAGTCAAGAGTGTAACGGTTAATCACATCAGCTGTACATTTAGTAAGAAACCATTAGCTGAACCAAGCAACTTTTATCTTGCAGGAAGTTCAGTTTATCTGCACATGCTGAATGAACATAGTGGGGCAGATGACTGAGAGATGTGATGAGTTTTGAGCTGTCGAGCAGCAAATACATTGATTTGTCAGATTGTTGTAGCAAAAGTCTGAATTGGCAAAAGCTGACGAGTTATGCTGATGTTTTTTTCTTATTATTTTCACACTTTTCTCTCTGTCTTGTTTTTTTGTGCCACAGCCCCCTCACTCACAAGGTGAGTAAATATGAATACAGTGCAGGTGTACTGGAAGGGGACTCACTCAACCATAAAAAATATAGCAAGTTTGATGTGTCCCCATATATTTCTTGTTAAAAGGCAAATCAAAAGTATTTTTATGTAGTTTTTTTGTTATGATCAAAGTTAATTTTTCCACTTGAAACATTTAAATTTGATCTGCATGACAATTCAAACGAATTCTTGGCTGCCTGGACACCCTTATGGAGCTTATTGCTGAATACAAAAAAACCATTAGTATAAGTACCGTTCCAGAATATATATTCTGTCCTTCAACCAATAAAAACAAAGCTTGCTATCTAAGATGAGGATGAAAATGAACTTTTTTCAAATATTTATTAAAGTGAACGTCACTACAGCCCTCTGCCAAACAAGTAGTTATTGATAATGGTTTTAACAACATTTATTTATGTTTAGGCATGTATTTTGCCTCCAGCAGTGACCAGCAATCGAGCAATGGCATGTTTTAGGGTGTTTTGTCTGTATTCTTCTCTGCCTGCACAGTGGTTACACTCAGAGCTTCTTGTTTTATCCGTCTTTGTCTATCATCAGCAACAGAGAAAGTCAGACAATTTGCACGACTCAAAGGAAACATATCACAAAAAGACAATTTTATTTGTTCAGTTCCTGTTTGTACATTCCTGCTGTTCGAGGAAACAAAATTTTACGCTGACGACGCTGTTGAGAAACAAGGCCACAGGAACCAGTATCACAGACAAGGAGATCAGATAGTTCTTCTGGTAGATCAATGGGTGGAAAATGACAGAAAACCCATGAAATGCCTCCTCCACACTGCAGTCAGACGTTCCGCTGAGTGGAATCCATTTACAGGACAAAGGCTATTATACCCTTTTCCTGAATTGCTATTTGTGGTTTTACTTCTGAAAATCTGAATATTCTCCTATTATCGTGTGTTTTTTGGGGTCTGAAAACTTCTGAATGTTCATTATTCATTCATCTTCATTTTGCTGTGGTGTTGACAGGAAAAGAGAAGCTAAAATGTTGTATTTATTTGTACTGTGGGGGTTTCCTGCAGGAAATGGGTTTTGCACATTTGTGGATCTGCTGACACTATGAGGTTCCTCAGCCTCCATTTGAAAGTGTACTGGCAGCACTGAGCAATGGCTCCTACAGCACATCTGCTTATCAAGGCTGCTTAAGGCCTGGTGAGCGCTTGGTTCATAAGCAACTGTTGATATGTGTGCAAGTGTTTTAAACTCTTTAAAATATCTCCTTTAAATCGTTAGAGTTTGACTTAATATTAAACAATATATTTATTTACATAATTTTGAATGCATATGTAGAGGGGTTATAAGTTTCAAACTGAAAGCAAGTCACAAAAGTACCAACACAAAGTATATATCAACCCAGAACCTGGTATAAATGCAAAGTTCTATAGTCAGTGAATCCAAGTTCTTTAGTTATCGATGCAGAATGTGTAAGGTTGTCCCTTATCTACAGATCCTCCACTTTGGCACCAATAGGCTTCCCTCCGACTCTATTTAGGTTATGATAGTGAAAATTGTTGCTTTATGTTAACTTCCTATGAACTTTGTCTCTTCAATGCCCTTGTGAGGAACAACAAAGTCCTCCTGTCATGGGAGAGAGCAAGAGTGACCCTTGACCGTTGGCCCTTGGAGTACCGATGAGATTCGCTCTCCTGCCGCCCTGTTCTCACTGACCCACAAAGAAGGAGCTGTGAGAGTTGTAATTGATGTCTCTTGCAGAGCCTCTGTTTACTGGGCGCACCTTGCGCATGTCCACGTACTCGGCGTTGCCATCTGGGTCCCTGCTCTCCCTCTGGAAGAGCAATTGATCATCTCATCAACCAACATTCAGAAACTGACCCAAAATGCAAACTGGGATGTAAGGTATGTCCCTAACCCGAATTCTAACCCTGCCGTCCAAACTTTTTGAACACCCCGTGCTTTAGCATTTTTGATTAAATTTCAACCAATGCACTCATTATAAAAATTGCAAAATCTATAATCTATTTTAAAAAATGTACGTTATTTGAGAAATGTTTGTGGCTTTTTGCTTTATTCAAATCAATTTCGATCTAACTGAAAATGGCCTACATTTTGATCAGTGAAATTAGGCACCTGTAACATATTTGTTTTCATCTTGTTGCTAGCATTGCCTTTGTATCTTTTACCTATATTGGCTTAATCGGTTAACCTTTCCTGCACCTGAGATTATGTGGATTAATAAACCCTTAAATACAAAGATTTAGGCTCATAGTGGGAGCCAAATGTTAATGTAAGAAATGTAAATGTTTCTAATGGGCACATTAGAAAACATGTAAGCTGATGTAACTGAGGAATGAAACATACAGAGAAATTGGCTAAAAAATAAAAGTTTCTCTGAGCACAGTGGTTTACACTATTGAGAGGCATCATGAAGCAGGGAAGAAGTGTTCAAAAAAGGTCGGAGAGACCTACACTTGATCAGTAAAATGCAGATAGAATAGAACAGATAGTAGATAGAACAGAAACTCAAAGAGGGTTGGAGGAGCAATGGGCAGCTTCACAGATATTTTTTAGCTTATTATTGCTGTATCTGAGATGGTAAACTGGTATTTTAAGTTGCCCGTAGTGTGACTGCCCTGTGATGGAGTGGCATCCAGTTCAGGATGTGTTGTCCCATCTTAGCAGCCAATGATGCCAAGATAAGGTTCGGATCCCAGCAGCTCTGACTAGGACAAGTGATTAAGGATAACGGGTGGGTGAAGGGCTATACTGGACACATTTACAGAAACCATCTGACAAAAAAATAAAAATTATGTTTCTGTCTTTTTTGATGTTAAACTTATATGTTAGCTAATTGTACACATCATTGTGTAGAGCACAGTCCTCTGAGGTGGTGGATATGATATATTTTTAATTTGAGTTATTTTAAAGTATACTTTAAGACTGCTTCATGTTAATAAGAGATTAACGGGCATCCAGTCCACATTCTAACCTGTCTTGTGCCCATGGTTTCCAGGATAGAAAAACACTCTATTGTGTGACCTGTTTATGAATATACAAAAGATTATTAAATAAAAGTCTTCAAGTGAATTTTCAGTTCATTTTAGGATTTATCTGATTATTTTCAGTGGAACCTAACCTTTGAGCAAATTGAGGGCTTAAGGGATATTATTAAGATTGTATTAACTCTACATAGTGACTGGTCTTACAAACAATTCCGAGTTATGAATTGACTTCTGGTCCTAATTGTGTTAGTACGTTTTTTGGCCTAATCACTTGTAACCAATTCCGAATGCTTGATACAATGATTTCTTGCAGAGCTGTATAATTAAAAACTCTCCATTCACAAAGTCAGCACCACAAGCAAAGAAATTTTAAATAGCCTGGGTTCTGAATGAAGGGGTACTGCTGCAACTTCGTGTGCAGCTTTGCTACGTGTGTGTACTAACCACAAATATGGCAGTAAGTGTGTATACACATCAAACTCCTCCTGTCAACTTGTCCAGTTCTGCCAGTGTCCTCCCAGTACAACAAATTACACTCTCTACTGTACCACACCACCTCAGAGCACCTTCTCATTTGTTGATTATGGCACCATCCTCCAGCAATCCTCCACTCTCTACTGCTGCATGTATAAAGTTTTCTCTTCATTTGGTGACTATAACTGCATGTGACAGTTTATTACAGTGAACTGCATTGTTACACTGTTTGCTTTTTACAAATGTCATTGCTGAATGTCTGTTGCTGTAGGAGAAGAGTGAGAGTGAGTTAGTAATATAGACATTTTACACTGTTTTAGTAACATTTTGATAAACTGGTTAGGATTTTTTGGAAGGGGCACTTATAATGGATTATTATTTATTAATATTTAAAATAATGGGGAATAGGCTCCCTATTTATGTTTCCCCAATTTAAGTCTGATTTTCAGCAACGGATTAGGAACGTATACATGAGTGAGAAAAAATATTTCTGTGTGAGGTGTTGAAGCTCTCTTTAAGAAACAGTCTAAGGACTGGCTAGATGTTTCTCCTGGTGTCCGAGTGCCTTACCCTCAGCGTTATGAAGGCGTAGGTGAGAGACAAACTGCAGATGCAGAAGAATGCTGCCACTCCGCCGAGGATCCACAACAGCAAGTTGGATTCCAGACAGTGAGTTGCTTTAAGACATGAATGACCCCACATGAAGACAAGTCAGTATGTCAGTTGCAGTATGAGATTCCTTCATAAGTATAAATAGCAAAACAATGTTGAAAACAGCTCCACAGGTCTCAAGAGTGACACTTGACAAAGGAGAAAGTTTACTTTCTCTCTCTCTCTCTCTCTCTCTATATATATATATATATATATATATATATATATATTTATCCTTTGAATCCTAAGGCAGTGGTTTTAACCCCCAAAACTGCCCTCTTTGAACTGTTTTACCCCCCAGCACACAGATTCTGATGTCTTTCTAATGCATGTCGTACAGATAAGTGACAGTAGTACATTTTTAAGGTAATGCTTAACATCTTTGGACTTAAAATATTGTCATGACACTGGTGTTTCCAGTGGTGCTGTAGTTTGTATTACATAGATTTTGTATGAAGTAATAAATAATGTGTTCATGCTGTACAACCTTATTTTATTATGAGGACTGTTATGAAAATGTATGCTATTTCATTCTAAATGTCAGTGATAGTTTCAGTCTGAGGAGGAGAGAACATTTTTGATTATTATACCCAATCTTAATGGTGTATATTAAGGTAAAAATAAGCAGCAAATGAATAGCCTGGAGGTCAACAACACAAACTGTGTTAGATAAGTCCATTGGTCCATTGGGGTCCTGTTCCTGGGCCCCTTAGTAAGGTAAAATTAACTGCAAAACTGTATTTAGGTATACATTTGTAAGTTATTTTATATCAACACTGTGGCAAAACAACAAATTATTAATGACATTAACTGAATTTTCATAATATGCTATGATTGTTATGGTGCAGTAGTGTGATCATCAGGTTGGCTTTCTTTATTTTTGTGGATTTTATTGCCAGTTAAGCAATCATCAGGCAGAGAAATACTCACTTGGAAACACAATGGTTCCTTTGCCCTGCTTTAGGATGATGGGAAGTGGATGTGTCCTGGTGAACGTACAGGTGTAATTATCGACATGGTCACCTGCCTGGTCGGTCAGAGTGAATTCCGCCTTGTTCCAGGCCTTCTTCTTCCCAAAACAGTTCCCTTTTGAGTTCTCATTCTCTGTAGCTATGCAAAACCAGTCACTGTCACTTTCTTTCTGTAGCTTCATCTCCAGCTCCCACTCATTGACTGTGTCAGTCGTGCTGCATTCACATCCAATTGTGAATGATCTGTTGGGATTCATTGCAGTCCATCCGGACTGGTTCACCTGGAATTCTGCAAGGAAGATCACAGTGAGTCAGCCAGCCTGTCAGGGGCTCAGTGATATGGAGCTGTGGAAGGGGGACACGTGAAGCGGGGTGACCCATGGATATCATACTAAGCAGTACTTTAGTATCACCATGTGGTCTGAAGACTCGGTGTTTGGAATTCGGCACATCAAGGGGATGTGCTGAAAACACAGCTCCTACCCAGACGCACAGGCGAAGTAACTGTGAGACCAGATCTGATCCTGTGGGGCTGTGACCCTTGTGTCCACTGAGCCACCAACTGAGCTCAGGTACCTTTAGTGCTGCCAGTTTTCCTTAAAACTTCATTTAATTCAAATCTCAAACATATTTACTGTACGGCAACTAAATAAAGTATTTTATACGTTTGAAAAATTACCTGATAATATATTTGTAGGGAAAAAATTCATTTTTTAAATCAGTTTGCTACAACTTTTCACTCTTGCTCAAAGCTTATTTTCTACTGTTAGAATTTGCATCCCGACATAGTTTTACACATATACTGTATACGTAACTCAAAACTTAAATTTAAGTGCAGTCACTTTGCCCTTTCAGCACAAAGAGGAGTGAAACATGCTCAGGTGTGCTTCCAAACCCCCTGATGTTCACAACCTTTTAACATTCACTCCAAGACTTCTCTACAAGAGGTGTAATAATATATTCAGAGAAAGGAAAACTTACCAATGTCACTGGCCAGGATGAGGGGAAGAAGGAACGTGGTCGTGAGGGTAGTTAGCATTTTCGTTTGTCTCGGAACTGCTGTATGGCTTCACATAGATATGTACCATGTGATAGGAAAACTCCGAAAGTGATTGATCTTCCCCTTGTTGTGTCAAACCCTGCTCTCTGTGTGTGTTTCTCTCTCTGCCTCGCTTTCTCTTTATGTGTCATTGTGGAAACAAGCGCAGGAAATGGTTCTTGGGAGGGAGGGATGATGTCTCTTATTTTGTTTGCAAAAAATTCCCCTCCTGTCTTGTTCAGAAAGTTTATATTGCAGGTATTGTAGTAAAGGATAGCCATTTATGGTGTATATTAGATTCCTGTGCCTGAAAACCACCTGTGGATCCTATTGTTGAACATCATAAAGCATCTTGCTGAGTTTGAGGTCACTAGCTGCAACATATGCCTGGATTTATGATTCATATGTTTGTCCTCATACAAAACACAACCTGAGAATATGTTGGTGGTGTGTGTGGGTGTGTTAGCTGTAAAACCTTGTCTCTGTAAAATAGGCATAAAAATGCTCCAGTCACCACATACAACATAAAATAAAGTTTGCTATATGCTAATTGTAATTGCCTTGCCTTCTTAGAGTTTATTGGCAATGAATTCATTTCAGTGTAACATGAAATAAGGGCAGGAAAAGGCTCAAATGTTTTCAGGCGTGTGAAACCCCTTTGTCTGGTGCCCCAGGATGCTGCTGAATTCAGATTTGATTTTTTCTTAAAGTGGCTTTAGGATCTCTGCAGCGGGGTGACTGAAAAGAATATTTTAGCTACTTCAGAATGATTCTAGATTTTGATAAGAACCATGTCGCACACATTGTGACATATGACCTGTCCATCCCACATCCTGTTTTGATGATTTCTTTGAAATGTGCATTGCAAACGACTTCAGAACTGAGCACACTGAGGACCACAAATGTGACAGTCACTAAGTCAGCGAAAGTGATGGTGTGCAGACAGTTATCGTCACTGACTTTAAATGCACGTTTTTTGCCATTTTCAGATGTGCTGTTTTACGGCATTCTTTGAAAATGATGTGTAAAGTACAGCCGTCCCACGAAAGGATATATTATGTGTGAAGTGCAAAGTACACAGCAACTTTACTGCCCCCCTATGTACTTTACGTTCCTTTACTCTTCTGTTCTTAATAAAGGACATTGATTTTTGGTGAGCCACTAGTTATCTGACAAAGTACTAGTTAACCTGGCCTATGTATGCCGAAACAGCATCCAAATGAAACTGCAGCGTTTAATTTGCCACATGCATCCTTATTCCACAATATAACAAAACTGATGTTTTACTCAGTGTTATGGTTTTATTTTTATATTTTAAATAGAACAGTACAGTACTGTTACATTCAAACTGAGCTCATCAGCGAAGACAAGGACAAAAGTACATACACAGTATTCCTCAGCCAACATGATGTGGGAAGTTTGCGGTTTTTTTCAGAAACCACATCAATTTTTGGAAGCTGCGGAAGGTGACGCTGGGGTTTACTGCCCCCTGCTGGCAAAAGCAGGTCACCACACAACATCCGAGTATGACCGTACATTCAACCTGTGTTAAGCTCTTATGTGCAATATGAGAAAACAAACAGAGCAATATGAATTTCACACAAAAGCGTGCAATAATGTGCCTTTATAGTGGCACTCAGAAAACCACAAAATATTGTGGATAAATTTGTAAATAATAGTTCTGACAGTGTGTTTGAGTAAGAAATTTCACTATACCTGATAAGTGAAAAATACATTCCTTGCATATATTATATGTTATAAAGGTAGAGTCCTTCGTTCAGGTTATATTTCTTTGCTTGAAAGGTTATTTAATGGTACAGCTGCATTCATTATGCCATCTAACTTCACATCGTAAAGTAAATGCAATATGATACACAAAGTAACATATAATGTTAAGTAAGGAAAGTCATTGGATCGTGGTCTATGATACTCTTCTGCAAAATAAGTTCTCTGCATGGAACATCACAGGAAATTGTCATAGCCCATTTTGCAGTCCACCTTCTTTGGAGGCACAGGACGAATGCCCATGAATTCCCGTCTCCGGTACTTCATGGTGAAAACCTGCAGACACGAGGGAAGCCAACAAACTTAGTGTCTCTGTTCCTGATCTTGGTATTTGTACAAAGATGAAAACAAATGCTAAAAAAACAGACAACATAGTGTATTTTTGATTTTGCTATACGTTTTCCCCTTCCTGTGGAGGCTAAAATCTGACCATTCTGTATAACAATACTATGTAATACTGATGATGAAATTTTCAAATTGTGGCTCTTGACCCTGGTCTCAGGTTGCACTGTGGCTTTTCTACAGGTTTTGCAGCTGCCTCAGCGGTTGGAAACCTCAGTACAGAGTTAAGACAATTACTTGCGGATTAGTTAAAACAGTCATTTAAATTCAGTGTTTGGGTACACTGAGCTGAGCTACAGGACCAGGTCTGAGAGTCACCAGGAAAAATATCCTCCAAGGCCAACTCACTTTGTAGCTGACTGCAGTGGTGAAGATGACGACAATGACGATGATGAGTGCAAACACCATCCAAGGCAGTACGCTTGCACCCTCAGAGATTCCCTCTGTGTTGGCTTGGAGTTTTTCAGCAGGTGCTGGACAGTCGAGGTCCTCTGTAGAATGAAACCGGTGAGAGCCATTGATACAGACATCAAAAAAGTAACGCATAACGAAATCCCTCTATATTCCCGTCGCAGCGCTATAGCTTTTGTCTTGGTTTCGAGAGCAATTTTAAAAAAAATGGTTGTACTGTGATAATGCAGCACTCAGACAAAGACAGTAAATGCTTCTCCATTTGGTTCCTGTGTGTGATGTAACTGGTTAAGATCAGGGTCTGGGGGCACCCCTTCTCACCAGGAAGAGCATGATCATCAAACCGCACGCAACTGCCTTAGTGTCTTAGGTGGTTTCTGTGCATGTCTCAAGTCTGACAGTTCACACAAACACCGACTATTCATAAGAATCTGACTATGACTGCTGCCTCTCTTGGGTGGAAAACTCTTAGAGGAAAACATATAACCTTACCGGTATTCATTTCGGTACAATGTAAATGAGTAAATAAGCTGAACTGAGCTGACCCACTAGCTGAGCAGAAGATGGAGATGAATTTCTCCTGAGTTGTGCCTGACTTAACCCAGCAGACCAGCTCCCAGTCTTCAAGATCCATTATGACAATGAATAAAGGGACACTTGCTTAAACAGCTAAACATGGACTATTATTACTGAACAGTTGATAAATATTCTCCACCATTTCAGCTTCTCCCCCAGACATTTGCTAGTCCTATTACTTAGTCCATAAATTCCGCAACAAATACATTAGTAAAGGGTATATATGACGGCAGTAAGGGCCTTTGAGGTATTCACCTGGTATGTACAGCAGTGTTCCATTGCCGATCCCAAACAGATAGGGTGGGGGGTAGAGGACTTCAAAAGCGCACTGGTACAGGTCAGTGTTCTGGCCCACCAGGCCTGAGATATGGAGGTCCACATGGCCCGGCTGGATCTGGCCTCTACAGCGCACCTCGCCCTGGGTCTCAAAGTGCGACTGTGAGGTGTTGAAAGAGGAGGCACACATCTCCTGCTTCCCATACATCCCGCGGTACAGGGTCAGCCGCAGCTCATCTGGCTGGCCAGTGGTTTGGTAGTAGCAGCGCAGCATGATCTCCCTGCTGCTACCCACCACTCGGTATGGCTGGTACACATGCAGGGCTGAGGAAAGACAGAATATGGGGAATTATTAGAAGGCTGTCAGTCAAGGTGTTTGGTCTTCCTTTTGAACTCTTTCCCAGCTTTCCCAAGAGGAATCACCACAGTTACATGGTTGAGGTACTCACCCCTTGCTGCCTGGAACCAGAGACTGATGAAGCTTATTAGTTTGACACTCATCGTGGTTACTTGTGTCTGTGAGATGTAGCGTTTAACTTTACCGCTTTATACTGTGAATTGTTTTGGAAAGCTTTATGACATCAGCTGTGTGGTTGTGTATATTAGCCGGAAGGGCAAGATGTGCCAGTAAGGTTTAACGAAGATTTTTACATATAGGCTAGTTCTCAACATCTTCCTTAACCACACGGAAAATGCATATTCTGCAAGATGAATATTGCGCTCACTGCTTGGGAGTGGAACGTCACACAGAAAATGCAGATTTTGAGGTTTTTGTTTGATGTCAGCCATATAACACTTGCCTTGCTATTTTTTTTTTTTTTTGCAAACTGGTGTTCATAAAACAAAAAAACTTCAGTGCAATTGTTAGGGACCAGAGTTTTCCTTGCCCTGCATTTTCCACTGAGGCCTCCTTAGGTGAGTTCTGTCAGCCAGGCTTCGTTGTCTCTGTCAGTCCATGGCTTTCATACAGTGCTGATGGGTAAGAAAACCTTTGGATTGGTGGAATTTTTGCCCTCCAGGTACAGCTGGTGTGAACACAGCTCATGCTCTCAGGTTCAACAGGATCTCTTTCTACATTTTTTTAAAATCTTTCACCATTCTCTCCTGTTTTCATGTGTTAAAATAGATAAATTATCAATCTGTTCTCTCTAAACTTTCATTTAATATCCAGTAGGACATTTGGTAACATGGCAGTTAAATGTACTCCCTATGAATAGTGTATACAGCTACTGGGGTAATGAAAAAATGATGGTGCTGGGCTAAGTGACTGTACATTGAGAATCATGTGTCTGTCCCTGTGTCTCTGTTGGTGAAATGCACTATTATTCACTCTGAGTTGCTCATCACTTTAGAGAAATGCTTGTATTAAATTTATAAACAAAAATGAGAATGTAATGTAAACACACTGACTTGTAACAAGCTGTGGGAACCCAGAGCCTGATGTTTGGCTTGAATTGCTTGCATGTGCATGAATAAGTAAAAATGGTAATTCAGTTTGTGTAGAAACAAAACCCTAAGCAACTAAATAAAAGAAATGAGAACATACAGAAAATGTACTATTATTATTATTATTATTTTCATTCATTCATTCGTTCATTTAATACCCCTACTACTACCACTACTAATAATATGTTTGGAATCCAATGGAGTCTGTATGTATTCCCAGTGCTTCCCCAGGTTTCCTCTGGGTTCTCCTGATTCTTCCCTCCAAAGACATGTTTAAGGTGGATGTGGGCCTCTGAAGTGCCCTTTGCGTGCATTTGGAATGAGCAAATAAGTGTGTGCGTTGCGGTGGTGCACTGTCCTTGGTGAGCTTTGCTTCATGCTCTGCTCTGTCAGGATAGCCTTACAACCACCATGACTCTGCATAGCACAAACAGTTATTAATAATGGAACAGCGGATTATTATTTCACTTTTTCTGAGATTTGCAATGTTAGGTTTCTGTATGGCTTATAGGTCTAACAATCATGCAGTAATGATCTAAGATGAAATATTGGGCCTGTAGTTCAGAAAAGATCAAAGCAAGACTAGACACAATTGAATGGAAACAGTAAGATATGATGATCAAAAAGAGTGAAAACACAGGAGGTGAGTGAAGACGCAGGTCAACATGCTTCACAGCTTTCGAGCAAAGCGAGAGAATGAAAGATCCTTTCTGATACTAGACACTGATAAACTGGAATAGGAGGCTGCCAACGGTAGGACCGAAGTTACAAAGTAAAAGAAAATACAGCAGAGCCATCCCTGCATCTGTGTGTGGCTGAGTGACTTAAACTGGTGGCAAGGGGAGCCAGTGGAGAGACTGGGGGCGGAGGAGTGGTGTTTGGATGGTGAGGACCACGATCCCAAACACCAGTGGAAGTGCTGTGAATGAGCTGGAGAGGACAGATAGCACATGCAGAAAGACGTACAGCAGGGAGATGCAAAACCCAGACCCTGGGCAAAAAGCTGTACATAGTCAGTAACCAAGAAGCAGCTTCTGTCATTGTATAGCTGGAGTGACACAACTGGAGCAGTAAGATTATGTGATGGTTGTAGATGAGCGATTCATCCAGGGCCAAGCCGAGGTCCATGTTATCGCAGCTATTTTTAATGGGATGTACGTAGAGGGTGTGTGAAAAAGTAAATGAGAAAGGGGCATAAAAGATGGTAGGCAGGTATTTCGGTGATCTTTCCTGGATTATGACTTTGTTTCATTGTTTCACTCCTGCGCAGCTATTATTACTGCCTTTTTTAAGTGATCTTTCAGAGTACCAAATCTGCATAAAGGACTTTGATTAAAATCATTCCAAATCTTAAATAATAATGGAAATGTTTAGAATTTTTTTCATTTTGTAGGTCCTTCAGTATGAGTCACAGCGTTTGATCAAATCCTACATTAATTGAAATTTTGTAAAAAAGAAAAAACAAATTTCAGGTGGGAAGCATTAAACCAAAACCTTGGCCACATCCAGCTCATGCCCAACATGTATAAATACTCACTAACCCTCTTCACTTCCACATGCACTGTTTTCTCCAAGCTGACCATCCCACCTCTACCTCCTGTTTGTTCAATGGTGCTTCAAGACAGGTAGGTCCAACAACCTCGAGTCACAGCAGGGGTGGCCATTCCAGCAGACTCTAACCCCCAATGGAAAGACCACTGAGTATTTGCCTAAATGCACAGTTGTAGTCCAGTACTGTACTTCCAGCTCCTGAAAGGGCATTTTGAGGATTGATTCTGAAAGAGGTGAAACATTTAGCAGATTTATAATTTTACCTGATTTTTCATCAGCTTATGATGAAAGCTGTCTTTATGCCAGCTTTATCTTGTGAGGTTATGTATGTGCATTTTAGTGGAGGGGAGTGGGAAAAAGGGTTCAAGTGCACTGTCTTTATTTTCTGTAGTTATTTATATGTCAACTACCTCAGCAATTGTTTCTGCCCCAATTCATGTTCTTCTGTGTTGGATTGTGAGTCATTGTAATGCCTCTTTAGACTATTGTATTCCATGGCCCAGGAGAAACAATATTTCAGTCTCTCTCATACTATATGAGAGTAGATATCCCCTGATCCTGAGACATAAATGATTAACTGACTGAGTATTAACTTTTTTTATCAGCTGTTTTATTGTTGTTTTTTATTATAGACCTTGCAAAAGGCAGAAAACCAGGAGTAATTTTACTTATAGACTTTCTGTAATGAACCCTTTTCAAAAAACTGAAAGCCACAATGTGATTATGAAAAAAAATAGAAAATGTCTCAACATGTAACTGCACAGTACACGATTGTAAATGTGTATGTCATATGTAGGTGNGTATTATAGACCTTGTAAAAGGCAGAAAACCAGGAGTAATTTTACTTATAGACTTTCTGTAATGAACCCTTTTCAAAAAACTGAAAGCCACAATGTGATAATGAAAAAAAATAGAAAATGTCTCAACATGTAACTGCACAGTACACGATTGTAAATGTGTATGTCATATGTAGGTGCTGTCATACTTACTTTCTGTAGCAGTCATTTCCTGTGGAACTTAACTATCTGTATGCGTTATTTGAGGTTCCCAAAACAAACTCATCTGTGGCTGACATAATGACATGCCATGCCTGTCAAACGCTTACAGCGCCTTCCCGTGGCATCACATTTCACGAAAGTGGTACAAATAGTTTCAGCTGATCAGTTTATTGGAAACCTAAACACTATGTCTGAAGACGTCTGAGGCGAAGTCAGATACATGACAAAGGAAGAAAGAAAAATGATGTGAACCTATGAAAGAACTGCTGTACCTTCCAACCTTGTACACCAGCCTGGGATTATTTCTACCTGCTGTTCATCGACTGGACTAAACATCGAGGTTTTCTTCAACCCTAAGAGGATTCATAGTCTGCTTAAGGGAGACAGCCCATTACCGTTTCATTAAAATGTTTTTTTTTTATTCCAGAAGTTTTATGGTCCTGCAAATCTAGATAAATAGATAGATAAAGTACAGTAGCAGTAAGGTTATTATAACATCCTCTGTATTTCCAGTCTGCCTGACTTCAGTACATCTTTATTAAGGACTTCTAGGGACACAGCTGTGTTTTAAGTGAGAAGCTGCTCCACATGCTCTTATACATTTGTCCTCAGACTATGACAGGTTACATGTTTACTGGAGTGACATTCCTTTAATTTATGAGAAATTCTTTAACATAAAACTGCATTTGTCCCTCTTGGCCCACACTGTCAGCTGAACAAATAAATAAATACACATGGTCACTTGTCACTTTTATGTACATGTAGAGTATATATAGATATATATAGGGGTGTGGTGTGTGTGTGTGTGTGTGTGTGTGTGTGACACATCCAAAATTGTTTAAGCTGGAGCTTCTGCTGCTAACCTGAAGTGAGTTTAAACAGGTACCTCCTGACCTCATGTGATATGATCACTTTATATAGAATCATGAGGTAAGCAATGAAATAATTGTGTCTGATGATGACAGAAAAGTAAAACATATGAATAACAACAGAATTTAAATTTTAGTTAAACCAAGCAAATCTCTGCTAATCTTTCCCATGGAATGATATGTATTTAGCTACTGGTACAGCAGATAAAATGGGGGGGCTGAAGGGACTGATGTGCTGTCACAGCTAACAGTGTGATATATTGTCGTTCTGTGGATTGTGTTTTTGTAATGCACATTTTAACAGCATCCTAAGGCAATTTCAGGAATTCATTTGCAATATAAAAAAGTATATTGTACAAAAAACTCAAAGCTACAAATAGTCACATTTATGAGGGAAAAAAACCAGGATCTGGGCTGTCCATTAAACTGGGACTAGAAGATTCCCAGAAGATCCACTGGTGAACACTGCTGACCAACTGATAAGGTCCAGTGCAGTTATTTTCAATCACTATGTTTTACTATTATAAAAGGGGATTCTTGAAAAAAAATACTGTATCAGTATGTATATTTTACACTTCAGTGTGCTCTATTTATTTGATGTTGTGGCCTTAACCAGGAACGAAGCAGTTAATGGATGGATATTCATTGCAAAAATGTGTCTTACCTATGCTTGGTTCAAAGTAAAAAGATTTAAAATTAGTTTTTAGTTGCAAAATAACCCTACTATATATTGTTTTGCTACATGGGCCCCTTGTCCTAACAATTTCAGGACAATATAGTGGGAATCCCTGCAATTTTATCTGGAATTTCTAGTAGCTTTTTTTTAGTAGCAAGATTTTTAATAGTTTAAATAGTTGTGTACCATCAGAATTTAACATGTTCTAAACAACTAATCCATTCAAAAAGGTGATTTCATTAAAACCAAATTCTTCAACCGAGTCAGCAGTATTAACGAAATTCTATGAAAGGTGATCGTAATTTTTTTTTTTAATCTGTTGTGTTAGCCTTTCTTTATAAGAGGACTGTGATGCAGTTAGCAGCCGAATGTGAGCAGTTTCTCGCAAGTTGAATTGGAAAAGATACAGTGACTGTATGCTTTGCTGTCAGTTCAACATCCTGTCACGCTGACACATCCATGTGTGAACGCATGTGATCTTGGGCACAGTCACGACGTGTGTTGGCTTTCAGTAACAAGCATCCCTCACTGGTGGCAAAGGCACCTTGAGCTTTCAATCCCATGCTGAAGACAGCAGTGACTCAGTGGAACATACGGCATGTGTCTTAATGTGTACAAATCCTTCTTATAAGAACATACAAAAAAAATTAACTGGAGACACTTTTTCAAATTTAAAAAATCTTTATGGCTTATAATATACGTATATAAGAGCAGTTATCCCCTAACCCTGAGACATAATTCATTAACTGACTGACATTAACTGATTTTTCTTTGGCTGCTTTATTGTTCTTATTATACATGTAGTGGAATGCAGAAAACCAGAAGTAATTTAACCTATACACTTGCTGTAATGAACCCTTTTCAAAAAACTGAAAGGAAAAAATAAATGCTAATATGCCAAGTTACATTTCTCTGTCAGCAATGAATCATTTCAACAGGCTGACATTTCCCCTAAACTTGAAAGAGAACTTCACCGTGGTAAAGATCTGTTTTTTCCATAATTTTATTTTCTATAACTTTACTATATTCAGGTTCTTACCAAGCTCCTCCAGCCTAATCCAAATCATACTTAATGTCTGTTTCTGTTGAAGTTACATATTAAATCACTTTTATTGGTCATCATCACTGCTATTTGCAGTCTATAGGTTGAAAATGCAGTCGGCCTTGTGTTTGTCGTTTTCGGTGTTTCCGTGGTAAAAGTTCCGTTTTTAACTAGAGTAAAAGTTTTGAGTTTCAAGGTTCACTTTGTTAACATTCTACCCTTGTCTAGATTTAGTATTCTGGGAAAGTGACATGACAGAAACTTGCTGTACAGCAAATGTGTGGATGACCAAAGTGTTTAACCTTTTTCTTGCTAGAAAAAATAATCTATGAATGATAATTCAGACAAATTCTGGAATGTCTGGACTACTTTTTCTTAGACAATGATATGTGATCCCATCACTGAAATGCTGTAATCCTTTTCCTCTGTCTGATGTATGCAGTTTTGTTTCTATCTCTATACTTCTATGACCTAGTACTGTTGTTACTCAATAAAAAATGCATAAACTTTATTGTTCTAGAACAAAATTGCGCAGAATGCACAAATTGATAGCTTCCCCTCAAATGTGACTCAATTTAAACATAACAATTTCAAATATATATTTATATGAGTCAACAGTTTTGGGTTTTACATTTTCTTCAGCAACGCCATCAATATGTTGACATGTGGGTTGTTGTTACTGATGAAACCTTTACGGTATTAGTATGAAACTAAAAGCGTGTCAGCATTAGGTGAGGTGAACATGTAAAACTTTGTAAGTGCTAAAAAAAACCAGTTCCTTGTTTTGAATGGCTACTCCTTATGGCAACATTTTGTAAAAAGATAATTTGCCTTATTGGGTTTTGTCTTTTTAAAAGACAAAACAACCAGAAAAGCCCTTTCATATGCTATTTACCAGAAGTTTTAGTAATGCATCCCATTTATTCCAGTTTTTTGCCTTTCTAAAAATTGGTATTTTAGCAGCTTTGCTAAAAACAATTCAAATATACAGGTTTTTTTACACCTGAACAGCTTGCACCTTTTTCATCCAGTTGCTTCAAAAACTAGACCACCTACCATCAATAAATGTATATGTTTATTTCTGTGAGAGTGTCAGGTTTAATATTATGGGTGTTCTACTTTTTTGTGGGTAAAAGAGTGACATGAGCAATTTATTCTGTACCAGCAAAATTTCTAGAGAAACAGTTCGGTAACCAGTTTCTGGCCATATATGACTGAAATGTCACATAGTATTTCACCGATATGAGTTACGAAAAATAAGTGGGGAGGAACGTGATACTGTGGCATGCAGTTGTGGTTAAATGAGCAAGGGCCTCAGTGTCTCTGCTGGCAAATCTGATACTGACCTTATTCACCATGCTCTTCAATAACTGGAGCTGCTCTTCAGCTTTGTTCTAAAACATTGCTGTCTGAAGGACAATTTAACAAACCTGCATCAGGCTAATATTAAGTATTTGAATTTTAATTAAGGAGATATTTTGGTTGTGCAATTTTTCACCCATAGACTGTGTAGCTTTACTTGAGCCCTTAAAATGATCACTGTTTAAAATATTAATTGTATAAAAGATTTAAATTCTGATCTGTAATTTTTTAATTTTTTAAATCACAGAAATCAAGATCTGTCCTGTGGCCTACACGTAGGTGACTTTATAACCATGGCCCACATCTTGGGTGGTGTGTATTTACAGAAATATACTACTGGGGTCTTTCATTACCTCTGTGGTTTCACCACTGTGGCCAAGGCTCATGATTTCTCTTTGATCTACATCACATCGCTGTGATGATGACTAGTGGACCTACAAAAACTAGTTGTGGTATTCCTGGTGAACGCAGATGCTTCTTGTAAAGGTTCTTTGTCTTGGTTTGTCCCTGGGCAGCACAGTGAGGCAGCCCCTGAAATGTGTGCCTGGACATAGGTTTAATCGCTGCTCAGTCTGTGTGGAATTTGCATGTTCTTCCTGGAGTTTGTTTGGGCGCATGTATTTCTGGTGAACTTTTGACTTTACGTTACCTGCGGTGTGTGTATGTACATGTTATGTTACTCTGGTGTTTTGAACTGGATGAATGACTGTAGGTGCGTTAGTGAAGTGTATCTAGCATTGCAAGTTGCCTTGCATTAATCTCTTAACTTAATATTACATATAGTTCCTTTTCATTTATTCATTTAGCAAGCTCCTTTCTCCAAATCGACATACAACTCAGAGAAAACATGCGTTTCACCAATAGGTAGGGACATACAGACACGTGATTCTCTGAGCGCAGTTACTTAGTCCAATACCACCGCCAGCAACTGCAAATTCAACCAATAGGAAGTACAAACATTTTTTCAAGCAGATAATATGGTGAAAATTTATGGGGCAGGTACATGATCAGGACAGAAGTGGGTCTGAAACAGGTGTGTTTTCAGATCCTTTTTGAATGTTGAAGCACTTCGGTAGTTTTGAGTTAAAGACGGAGCTCATTCCATCGCAGAACTGAGAATTTTCAGGCTTTTGTTTTTGGACTTCTTGTGCATGGGACCAACAAGGGGCCAAAGAGAAGGAACACAGCAGTCAGGTGACCAGGTCCTGCAGGTATCATGGTGGAGATCAGCTGACTAGCTTGTAGGCTATAACCAGAGTACAGTACATAGTAACCATTGTAGGTCACCTTGGAGAAAAGTGTCTGCTAAATAAGTTCATATAAATGCTGATATGCCGTTTTAATAATAGGCAGGAAATTACATAACACTGCTGGATTACTGAAAGGACTGAAGGCTCAGGCAATGCCTGTGCTTCAGTTGAACCCTTTCCAATATAGCAGCTGATGGACAGTCAACAAAATTCTTCAGTGCCTCCATGTAAAATTTCTCCCAATTCACTTCAATTTGTCAATTTGAGTTTCCCACAATCCACATTTAATCCAAAGAGATATGCAGTTTTTATTAGTTCAGACAATAGGATACTTTACCCAGGAGAGTACAGTATAAGAGCCACTTTATTCCCAGCTCTTCTACTGTATGTGGTTATAATGCCACTTCACCTTTTCTCAGCTGCCTTTGTGATGTAACAATTATTATCTGCAACTTATCTTTAAGCAATAAGCAGTCTCCATGTCCCCTTGCACTTTCTGTAACCACATGAGGAGCTTAAAGCTGGACTGTTCAAATGAATGTGAATTTCATTGTCCTTTCCAGCTGTAGATGAGAGTCGCCCACAGGAACTTAGATCAGGCCTGTAACAATGTTGTATTCAACTCTTCCTTACATCGGTATTATTTGTAAAAATATTCTGTTCAGTTATAGGTGATAGAAGTCTGCAAGACATGATGATGAATTTTTGACATTAGGTTGTGGAACAACTGAGATAGAATTTCAGATATGACACTGCTTTCTGCCACAGTGACGTACTCCCTGGCCTTCACTGTCTCAGTTGCTGTGGCAACTGACGCCTCCACTGCTGTGGCCACCCCTGCACATCTGCTGCCCTCTAGCAGAAAACAGCTGATGTCTGCAGTGGTGCTGTGCCACACAGCTGCCAAATTCTCAGAGAGAATGGACTTACAGCTGGACTTCTTATAGGGCTAGAGCACTTTGAGGCGCAGTAGTTAAGGAACTGAACCTCAGATTCCATCAGTGCCTGGGAAAGGCCCATCTTCTGTACCCCCAAAAAAAGCTGAAATACAAAACCAGACCTAAGTCATTCATCTGTGTAAATGGATAAACTGCAAAATGGAAAGGAATGACATTAAACTGCCTCGCTAACATGTCTGTTAAATATATAAAAAATTAATGCAAAAGGTGAATTATTATTATTATTATTATTATTATTATTACAGCACCATGACACTATTGTTACAGTAATAATAATAATAATAATAATAATAATAATAATAAGTAGTAGTAGTAGGTCAGGGTCGTGGCTGTGTAGGGCCTTTCCTGGAATCACTGTATTTTCTGGTGCATTTACAGTAACCCGTAATTTATTTATTCATTTGATTGTTTATTCATTGGTTTATCACAGATCAAGGTATTTACATGGTCTATTTTATTTCACACTTAAAGTATGTCAGTTATTAAGCTTATGAACATACACACTCATTCAGACATGACAACGAGCTGACAATAAACAAACATAGAAGACCAATACCGGTCTTTTTAAAATAATGCATGGTGGATCAATTATTCATGTCATTTGGGACACTGACTAACAAGACTTACAGACACCGATCCAGGCTCTCCGGAAGCAGATTCCTGTACTTGCACTGTATGTGTAACTAAAATAATGTTAAAATGCTCACTTTGAATGTACAGGGAGTGTGTATATAGCTTGTTTGTCCCCTTGGTTGTCTGTGTGTGTAACAGCAAGAAAGACCTCATGCATGTACAGTATATAGAATGAATTATGTGAGTGGGTGTATGAGAGAGAACTGTATGCATCAGTGGGTATATTTAGGTATGTTTAAATGAGAACTGTGTATGTGGGTGGGTGTGTGTGTGTATCCCAGTATATGCATATATATGTGTGTGTGTGTGTGTTTGTACTGTTTGTGTAAGTGTCAGAGTATATGTTTTTTCCAGGCTTAGGGGGACACTTTTAAAGAAAATGTCTTGTAAGGCCAGTAATTCGAGAAACAACAAATTTGTAGGAATAAGTAAAAAGTGTTACTTTTGTTACCTTAAACATATTTCTTTTAAATCACCTAAATGCCTAATGGCTAAATCGTTTGTTATCAGCTCTTATATATTGTTAGTGGGTTGCTCAGGAGGAGTGAGCAATTACTTATTTCTCTACAGTAAGCGCTGAAGAGAAATAAAAACTATTACAGGGAAACAAAACTGTGTATGTGTTGTTTTTGATTCTTCTTTCTTTTCTGCCTTGGCTTGGAGCAGTTCTGCTTTTGTAAGGCCGGATGCAGCTGTTTAAGTTAGATCTCCTTTAGCCTGAAGAGGACACGGGTACCACTGGGGAGTTCATTGGGGAGTCCGCTGGTGGTGCCTCCAAGTGGGTGTGCAGTAGAGGGAGACCATCAGTACCTGTCCGGTCTAATGGGGTGCTGAACTCGTAGGTGTTTCCTGAACACTCTGGGTTTCATATTCATGTAGTCATTCTGAAAACACTGCTTACTCTTAAGTTTTTGCTGCAAAACAAGTAGAACAGGGAACATTAGCATTGTGGTGCACGTGTTGGTGTTTATACCTGTGGAATTCATCAGCAGTGGCTAGAAGCAACATAAACTGGACTTCTGATGCGGTTGCAAACAAACAGGAAAAAATAAAAAATACATTTATATGGTTCATCTGCTTCTATGAGTAGTTTATGTTATACATACTCAAGTCCTGTTTGCAAGGTCAGTATTTTTAAAGCGGTACAGTAGCAAGCTGAAACCTGGCCATAGACAGTCTACAAGACTGGCAGCTGCACCTGAAAGTAGCCTGTTGATGGAATAATGGCTTCAGGTTTAGCCAGTCAACTATTAAAGGGAGAGGGGAGGTTTATTTGTTGTCTTGCTGGGTCTCAAATGGTTTGGGCTTTACTCTTCGGTGTTCGTTGTTGTCTTTGTTGGGGGTATGGGAGCAAAGACAAAAAACAAGGGCAAATCCGCTAACACTTATTTCCTGCCTGGCCATTGCATGGATCTGGCATGTTCTGACATGCTACCAATACATTTGTCCAGTATATTGCATATTTATACAATATGTATGCATAAATGGATATAATTATGCAGTCCTCTAATATTGTAATTGTACAAGATGCAGTTGTATTTTAAACTGTACAAGATGCTCTGACAATAAAACAATTTTGAAGAACATCTGAATATGCTCACCCAGAGGACTGCAGCAATGCTGGTTAACACCAAGCTTAAGACGGTCAGCACCATGCAAACCATAGCCCACCAGATGGGGAAGTTGTCCCTGCCAGCTGGACAGTGGATGAATTCCTGAAACTTGCATTGCTCTTCTGGAAAGTAAATAAATGGCAAAGAGAAATCAGCACACACTTACTGAAGTTTGACAGTTAAATCTTAAAAAGGTTCCAAGGTGTCACTAACATATTTTGGATTTGCTAAACTTGGGCTAATTGTGGCATCAGTGCTTCCATGACCACATCAGGGCTCTTTTTATCTTAAAGGTAGACAGCACTGACTAGTCCTGCATACATAACTGTTCTGACTTGAGAGGCATTTTTAAGTCTGAGGTTGAACCCTTAAAGCTTTTCATCTGTTTCCATTAAAGTTTATAGAATAATAAACAGGTTGAATTTAAACACTTAATT
This sequence comes from Arapaima gigas, assembly GCA_900497675.1. Taxonomy (NCBI): domain Eukaryota; kingdom Metazoa; phylum Chordata; class Actinopteri; order Osteoglossiformes; family Osteoglossidae; genus Arapaima; species Arapaima gigas. Next base: position 471,301 of record UFQX01000178.1, read on the forward strand.
TGCTCTATATGATAAGAGAAATAAAAGAATTCTACAATAATAGAGCTGACAGACTACCAAAAATAAGTGAAATGCTTTAAAATATTTATTACACCAAGGGCGCACATCTGTTATGTTTCCCAAATTCCATAGCAAGTACAAATACAGTATCTATAATTTCAGTGCAAACATTAAATATCCCAAGTGAAATATGGACACAGTGTAGCTGAGTGGACTGCTAGTCGATGTTTGTCTGAAATGTACCTTCAATAATGAGCACACTTTCCTCATCTGGAAGCTTCTTGTAGGGGGGAGGATACAGGATCTCAGCCTCACATCTGTACAGGCCTGTCCAGTTGGTCTGCATCTTGGACAGCTGGAATTGGGCCTTGTGGTTGTCCACCTGCAGAGTCACACCTTCTTTCTGGTTTATTGTTGGTGTGTTGTTACTTTTCCAGGTGCTGCTGATGATTATATCATTGTTGAGGAAGAGTTTGAAGCTCACTTCATCTGCTGTTGACACGCTGGGGCAGGGCACCAATGAACTGTGGCCCGCTTTCACCCGCTCCCAAGTCAAGCTCTTGTCTGAGAGCAAGGAAATATGATGTCACGCAACACTACAGAATGCGCCTCTAAACTTTTAAGTATGATACTTATGGAACCACAAACTTCAAAACAAATGGAAAAGAAAAAGTGAATCATCCAAAGCACTGTTATTTTCAAATTTTGTTTTGAAATTGTATGAAATTTCTACTTGCAGGAAAACAAGTATGACAATGTTTTAAATGTTTTTTCATTGGTAATAAACAGGTTAGGATGGCCAGGAGGGAATTTCACCCAACTGCATGGATGACTCAGGAATATTTCACTCAGATACATTTTCATAGATATTTTGGAAAAAATCAAGATAAGTATTGTTACTACTGGCCATTCCAGTTTTTTATATTGTTACAAATTGATCTGGCTGATAGTGTTGCCTTCATTGGTGACAATATGCAAAATATTCATTTAATGATGATTTTTTTTTAATTGCAATTTTTCCTTCTTTCATACTAAAGTGCATGTAGGGGCAGTCATTATGAAACATTTATCCTGAATGTGTCTGTGTTTAGCTGTAAAGAATTTTGGGTGTCAAGTCCCACAACCCCCACTTCCAGGGGTTGCATTGTTTCAACCAACTTTTAAAAAAATTACAAAATGTGAGTACTGCATGATAGTCTCCTTTTTCACTTCTTTTTTTAAATTTAAACAAGAGAAGAAAAGCAGATTGATATACATCCATATGGCCCCGCAAAGAGTGACCACTTTGAGAGAAGTATGTTATTGCAGCAGAAATACTGCTTAACAGTTTCTCATCAGAATCTTGTTTCTAAAAACCGATTGATTCCAGTAATTCAGAGTTGCTCCTCTTTATCTGATTTAACAAAAACATGAGAAACTCTTTGTCTCTAAATTCACTAGCTGAGATATAATAGATGAACTCCGATCCATCTGACCCTAAGTCTGGGTGTAACTGGGACACACTGCAGATCTGTCAGTGAACAGCTGTTTCCTATTTTTAATCAACATGCTGCAGGAACAAATGTTTCTAGTGAAAGCTGAGGTCTGGATGCTTTCATTAAAATGTGAATCGCAGTTCAACTCCATATAAGTGAGAAATGAAAAACTGTTCTCAAAATCTTCTCAAAACAATAAAGCGCGTAAAAAAACATATTCTGCAAGTATCCGTAAAACAGCACAGCATAATTTACATATGCTTTTTTTTTTACTGAAAACAATGCTGCCCAATTTTTTTTCACCAAAACCTGTTTTCTCTCAATAAAAAAAATCACAATTGTCTATTTTTCTAAAATCCTGAAAGGAGCGCTCACCTCTGCAGCCAGTGGAGAGGCTGGCAAGGGGACCAGCTGTAACACCAAGGGCAAGAAGGAAAGCTGGGAGCCAGGAGCTGTACATCTTGGTTCATGTGCTTATCCAAAGTGAAAGTAAACTTCTGCAAGTTCCTCTTAACCACCAGTCGTGAGGAAGAAGCTCAGTGTCACAGCGTGGTACATAAGTTGTCTTCAGTAGTTGCACCTACATCTGTACCTCCCACCTGCAGTGGGATCAGCCTATAATGATGTTAAAGAGCGCAGTGACCCTTATCCTCCCACTCCAGGGACTGAGCATACCTTATATCAGCATATGTGTAGCATACAGTGTTATGTGGTGTTTGGAAATATAACCAAAGGTACAGTCACTCTGGTAAGTTTAGTTTGACACTTTTCATTATAACTAAATAGCAACGATCTCAATCACTGCAGTATAACCAAGCTGCACGCAGATGACTGCAGGGGTTCACACTTATTGACCACAAGACAATATGCAGTTCGCACTGCATAAAAGGCTCCCTTAAGGATATTTTTAAAAATACAAGAAATGATTTGCTATATCTCATCTCCTGGAGTCATTTAAATATAAAATGGTGTTTGTTTCAAGACTGAAAAGAAGGTTCGGTTTGCATGACCTTTGAAACCGTCTTGTTTTGCACAGAACTACTGCACTGTGAGTCACCATCTTCAACGTTCTTTGCTTCCTTTCGCTCTCACTTTGCAGCAAAATGGTAAATCAGTTTTTCCGTTGTCCTTCAGAGTTGTTCTCCTAGGACTACACGTGCATTCTGCTGTATTCTCTGGTGAGGATATGGGTAGAGAAACAGACTAGGAAAAATATATTTTGACTCACATCTCAACCTACAGGAGTGGTTTGAATTCTGTTGTGTTTGGTGTGACAAGAATTTGTTGAAACACTAAGTCAGGAAGCTTCTCGGAGACCAGTGGTTCTTGATGAATTTTTCTTGCACTTTCATCTCACGTGCAGAGAGAGAGCGAGAAAAAGAGAGAGAAGTGAGTGAATGAACCCCCACAAGAAAGTGTGTAGGTTATTTCGCCTGGGGAGACCCTCCAGGCAGATTACACATTACACAACATTTTACACGCAGGGGAAACCACAAATAGGCTGTGTGCTACCATCAGCATAATACTGTGGTAATAGGCTTTTTGCTGGCAGAGGATAATGCACATTGGAAGCAGGCTGTCACAGCTTATTCAGAGAAAACGGCCGAATGGCCACCTGTCTCAAGACGTCTAACAATTGCCCAAAAAGACTCACTTGATTCACGGAAACTGTAGGAGCCACCAACAGACAAAAGCAACAAAAAGGCTGTGATACCAAGAACTGTCAGCTGTTGCAGCAGCACTTTTCCACCTGGAGGAGTTTGAAAGCACATGTGTTTGTTGGAATAAATTGTCTTTCTTTTTTTCAAGTCCTCCTGAAACCCAGAAAAAAAGTTTTTTTTTTGATAAATTTCCAAGATTTGTGGAAAGTTGTCCAAACCACACCCCCAAAGATGTGGAATTATTTAAAAGCATAAAATGTCCTCTGTGAGGCACATTAGGATTCAACATTGTAGAATGTACTGTTTGAGAGATACATTGAAAAATATTTGTTCTCCAGAGTGGACAAAAATAAAGGTTTGGGTCTCCAGAGCATACTCACAAATCTTTGGGAGTTTGTATAAAAAGGTATCTACTCTGCTCTGTGCGTGTAAACTTGTAACTAAAACTAGAAACTAAATGTTAGTAAATAAAATAAAAATAGCATGGAAGTTAGAGTGAACAAATCACAAGGTTTATTTGAAGAAAGACAGAAGAAAGGTGAAGGAAAAAGCCAACAGTTTTGATGTTTACTGCTAAGTAGGTCAGTCAGATTTCCTGTTTCTTTTTTAATTTAGTTTTTACTCCACTATGACTGTGGTGAAGCTAAATTATTCCTTTTCCCTGTACTGAATTCAGCGGCCATTGTTTAACATTCCTTTCAAAATTTTATACAGATATTTAAAAAACTTTACAGATTACACCCAGTTTCTCATTTTTGTAAATATGTTTTGTAGACTGACTGAAAAGAAAAGATACTCAGATACATGACCTTTTTTTATAACTACTATAGCAAAATCTAATTTTTTTTTTGCGATCATTCAACAATAGGAACAAACAACTCATTTTGAGCCTCCACTTATGTTTTGTCATTGTCTTCTATTTATAAAGACCATTTTTTTAAATGTGATATGAGTGAAATTGGTAGAGCTGAAAAACTTTCAGAAGACAGTTGCTGACATTTAGACACTTTGTAGAAAAAATAAAGCTTTTCTCATTTCCCCAGTCTATCCAAACTCCCACAGCCATAACAAATTATTGAAATGCACGAGGAAAGCCAACTAAGATGCTTTTGGATAACTTTTCTGAGCAGAAAGGACATTTTATAATATACAGTAAGTGTGGAAATGCTGTTTTTTACAGTTTACTTGTCAAAGTGATATTTTTTGCCACAACGCAGGTATTGCACTTTCCTGGCACTGATGCACAATGAGAAACTTTTTTCAGACCTGTGCTTTGCTGTTCTGCTGTTATGAAAAAACAAATGCAGGAAACACAGAGAAACGGATGTGGGTTTCTGTTACTACAAGGATAGACTGTAACTAAGCTGTAGAATGTGACTGTGCACAGTGTTCGATAAGCTGCCACCAGTGCTCTGCAACTAGTGCAAAATTTTGCTTGGGATTCAAATAAAAACCACAAAATATGATTGTCACACAATTCCTACTGTATGAACCAAGTGCTGAATATAAATTATGCGTATTCTCGAGGCCTTGACTGGAAGTGAGTCTATTAATTATTTATGTTTATTGTGTAACTCCCAGGTGAGTACTTATGAAGGTGATCATTTAATTGCTGAAGAAACAACAAAAAAATTCCATTATTCTGTTACTGCCAACAAATGGCTGGATGTGGAAAGGCAGGTTGCTTTCGCTATGGAACAGACAAGACATTTTCGATGAGACACGAAGGAAGTACAGGTAAAATACACAATCTGGGAAATGTTTGTGTCTTTGAAATGTCTTCCAGTGTTTGTACACCAAGGAACAGGTGTCTGAAAGCGGCACATGAAGAATGTAAAAAAGCTTAATAGTATTCAGCCACAGGAGGGCAGATGTGATTTAACAGGTCTCAGTATAGGAAATATTCAATCCCTTGCTTAACCAGGTTAAGTCCTTCAGTTAAATGACCAAGTTAGTCATATTGCTGAGTCAGTAAAACAGCAAAACACGACGAGCTAGTTATTATTTGTAAATGTCAATAAGTTAGTAAGTTCTTGCCTCATTTCTGTTGATGCTTTTGAAGAATTTGACCATATAATATATAATCCAAACACAGCAATGAGTTCAAAACACCTGTAATGCTTCAGCTAGGAAGTTCACAGGGAAATGTGTGGTCATAGAGAAAAGTTAGTTAGTAGTTTTGGTAACTGAGTATTTATTTTTGGTGGCTGAAGTTTTAAACCACATGTGACAGTAAAAGAAAGTTAAAATTTTATAATTCAGCTTAAATTGCTGTTCTGTTGGGCTGTGTAGCTTTATCAGCAGCTTAAATATGACAGAATACTTTGAACCAAACCATGAACCATGTTGTTTATGTGTATTGATTAAGGGGCACTAAGAGCAACAGAACAAAAGAAAATAAATTATATTTACATAAATTTGCATTTTCCACAGATTTTACACACCTGTTGCCTCCTTATAGTTCAATCTCTTGTGTTGTCATGTTTTAATAGTTAACTCCCCTATTCGAGTAGATTAAATTTAACAAAAATTTGGTACAATTCAAATGTAATAATAAAAAATAAGACTTTGATCAAATTAAAGTATTCAGAAGATCACTTGAGTCTGTTATAACCTTGAATTTAAATATTTTTCTTATTTTGCAAATTCCAATTAATTTTTTTGAAAGTTCAGAAATCTTTATACAACTACTGCCACTGTTTAACAATTTTACAATTGTTTTACAATTAATAATGTTACTTATTCTTATGCCACATATTAAAAATATGAATCCTTGTTAAAAAAACATCTTTCTCACCATCAGTCTGAAGTTTCAAAAAAAAAAAACACCTGAAAAAACTATACTGAAACATAAGTAACTCCCAGTGCTATAATCTACTGAGAACTGAAAAATTGGTTAAAAAAATAACAAACAAATTGTTTAGGTGCACGTGTACATAGAATATATAACATAAAAAACATTACTAAACTGTTTCTCACTTAGTCTCAGTTGACTGTTCCTTCTGCATTATCAGTAGTGTGCTCTGCTTCTGTGAAGGGAAAATTTCCTAGGGATGACGTATCCTCAGCACTACCTTATCACCTAGCAACTACATAAAAAACTCAATATTTTTCAGGTCCCATCAAATGACCAGCTTAATTTCACAGCCCACTGCTGAACTGTCAGCATCACTGTCTTGGAAAAAAAAAACACTAAATCACCAAGGAAACAAAGAAAAACAATTATATAAAGCCTCCTTCATGGGCAGTTTTGAATTCCCACAAAAATTCACATTCTGACAGCCAGAATCTCAGGATGTGAGAATGGCTAATGGTATTCTACAAATGGGCATGAAACTGAAGCCTAGAGTTCAATGACAGCTTTTCTCTGAAACAACAAAGCTGTAGACCAGTAGATGTTCATCTGTGTGGGCAGGAAATCATCCTTTTCAAGTAAATTAAAACAGTAAATGTCAAAAAGCCCAAGACATAAGGAAAATGACTAAAGTAAATTGTTTGGAGCCCCAGTGTGTATACTAGTTTTGCTCCAACCAACAACAACAAAACAAAATGAATAGAGGCAAATGCAAACAAGAAAACACAGTATAATGTCAGCACTGAGATATTATGAATATGTATTACACAGTGTTGTAAATTTCTTAATATACATAAACATTGCTTAATAAATAAACATAATATATAAACATTGCTTTTAGTGGTTAATTTAATCTTGCCTGGCATGAATAATATCACCAATGCTTTTCCTGTAATGTTGAATAAGGTTGGGCAACCTTTATGAAGGGGTATTTTGATATTTCTCCATGATGAATTCTTAAAGGTCATTGATGTATTTAAGTTTGTTTCTTTTCAATTTGGATAGAATGTTTTCACCTAGGTTAAAATTTGGCACAGAGATGGCTGTTGCAAGACGCATTTTGTCTTCGGTCAGTCATTTCCTCGTGGATTCTGAGGTGTGCTCCAGATCAAAGGTTCCTCTGCAGCAAAATCACAGCATTCTCTGGCACACAGGGATGTGCCAGGTTTAGTAAATGACAAAGGAGGGGACAGCAGAGGATGGGCTTGCAGGTCTGTATCCATGTTTACAAGTTAACACTAAATACAAGCCAAAGTCTTCAGCCTAGTAAGTACACACTTACATAGTGGATGGCACTGGCATCTCACAACATCTGGATAGTGCAACATAGATTCAATCCTTGTTCAGTGTGTGCACTGAATGTGTGTTGTCTCTTTCTTCACATATGTTTCCTTCAGGGTTTCCAGTTTCTTCTCACAGTCCAAACACACGTGGTTCAGATGAATTGATGACTATAAATTTCCAACAGCGTATGATGTATGTGTGTTACGTTGCACTGGTGTGTATATGTATGAATAATTGTAGGGAGTTTAGTGTAGTGTCTCTACTTCTGTAGTTCTCCTTGGATAAAGGTGTCATTGTAATACTACATAGACGTTGCATTTTGCCTTGGAGAAAAATGAAACAATGCAAATGAAACTAATGCCTTTTGGCACTAGTTTAAGAACACAAACACAAAATGGGCACCACAGTGAACAAGAAACCCCAGGACCTTAATCAAACTACGTGTCCAGTATTCATATAACTCAGATCACAATTTAGATTGAGCCAAAATGTCAGCTTACATAGTAGAGTTTATGATGTCATAGATCTTTAAAAGAGTCACATTATGATTCATCAGACCAGTCCATCTGTACATCTATATAGCTGATTAACTGTCTGTTTGTTTGTTTGTCTGTTTGTTCTTTATGCAAAGCTGTTTTTCAAGTCTTGAAATTTGGCACACGTACGTCTCACCCCAAGTTAAGTTTTGGCATGGTTAAACATACACACAAATGCACACATGCACACATGGTGCTACACACATTGATGATGAGTGGCTTCCAGGCAGTTCCTAACTGAATTCTCAAGACAAAGACAAACAGNACAGACTTGAAATTTGGCACACGTACGTCTCACCCCAAGTTAAGTTTTGGCATGGTTAAACATACACACAAATGCACACATGCACACATGGTGCTACACACATTGATGATGAGTGGCTTCCAGGCAGTTCCTAACTGAATTCTCAAGACAAAGACAAACAGGTCACTTCACACACCCACCCACCCACGTTTGTTTTTTTTTCTTTTAAACTTGAATAGCACTGTACTAAACACAACCACTTTAGTAGTAAAAGAATTTGGTGAGTATATAATATGTTATTACTGTTTACCTTTAACTACTACACATTTTTTACCCAGGCAGCACCCCGAACCTCAAGTAGTAGAATATAAGATTCACTGTTATATTTGAGAGCAGATAAGTTTTCACTTTGTATGTAACCTTTTCTATTGCCAAATATATAAACTGTCAGCGTGCTCAGCTTTAGTCTCTTCTAATGGACCACAGTGTTTATTTCCAGCCAAATTGCTGGTGCATTTCGCTAATTTCCCTTCAGTGTGTAGTACCTTTGAGCAAGGTCCTTACTCCAAAAAGTGCCAGTAAAAACACTCAGTTGTAAGATAAATCGTGATTTGTTTTTAAAGGAAAAAAGTTTTGCTTGCCGCATGAAAACTTAAATCCAGTCTATCACAATAATAGAATATAGTTTTCACATAAAATATGAAAGCAGTTAGCAGTTTTTTATTGTCTGTAATACACAGTATATTTTGTGCTGGAGATACCGTATACAAATCCAAAGCGAAAATATCAGATGCCCATCATAAATGAATGAGAAATAAAGTATTGGGTAGAAAAATGCATGAAAAAGTTGAAAAATAAAATACCTGGTTACAGACACATAAAAAAGGTGCCCCTTTATGTAACCTAAAATTTGAAAAAAGTGACTTAAGCGCAAATTAATGTTGTAAAAATATATCAATGTCCAATTAATTTTGTAATATGAATATTAACATTTTCCCAGTCCGGCTGTTGTGACTCCCTCCGTCCGGACGGGGGTACCGCAGCACCGGCTGCTTCCCACCGAGGAGCCCGTCCACACAGCCGCAGTGGCCTCGTCATCTCGCGGGCGCCGCTGATTAGCCGACGTTGTTTTCTGGGCCGGACAGGAAGCGCAGCCGGCAGCGATGAGGATGGGGGGAGCCGCGCGACTCCGCGCCTCAGTGCCCAGCGCGAGGGCACCATGAGTCAGAGTGGCGGGCAGTCGCGGCGCGTGGACGTTCTGGTCACCGCCCGACTTTAGTAACACATACAGGCATTCGTCACACTGACGGCCGGACGCTCTGCTTTGAGTCACCCGTCGTTTTAAAGGTAATTTTACTGAGGAATTTTATTCAAGAAAATGGGAGAGAAACGCCTTTGCTTTGAATAAAGACATGAGAGAATTTTTACAGTTTGGTAAAGATTTATTATTTAATGTTGCATTTAATGTATTTGCTGTTAGAATGGAGGAGTGCCGCTTTTGTGGATACACGTTTGTTGGTTTATTCGTGGCAAATTGTTAGGAACGGGGGCCAGCACGAGGGACCTCACCAGGTGGTCGCGTGCGCCTCCAGACAAACGCCTGTTTTTTCCGAAAAAAAAACGTTAAATGGACGTTTTCCGTGTTAATTTCTGTTGGCGGTGTTATATGCCGCTGAAGGTGGCCAGAAAGAGTGTGAGTGTGCACTGGAGAGGCGCTGAATCGACGTGTGTCCCTTCCCGTGGGAAGCGAGGGAACAGCCCGCAGACGGACACGGCGCGCTGCCGGGCCTGTGGAGCTGCGCCGGGAAAATGGTCGAGTAACCTCACATATTTCGTGTCGGTGAATTCGTGACGACAGTATGGGCTGAATCGTGCTGTGTTCGTGAGAAGCCCGTGGGTGCGTCCCTGCGGTATCTGTCCACATGTGTTCCCGTGGAGACGCGGTGCTCGGGCGTGTTCCTCCGCGGCCGTTTGTCCTCACAATCGCTACCGATTCCCTGGGCTTGTCGGGGGGGAGCCGCGAAGGGCCACTTGGGCGCGGTTTGCTGCGGTCTTTGTGTGCGGGAGCGGGTCTCCGCCCTGTCCTTCTGGCGACGGTGGCGGACAGGTGGTCTCCAGCTAGCGGCCCGTCCCCTCGGAAACCCGAAAACGTCCACCTGAGGCAAATTTAGGTACAGTAGTTTTTTGCAGTATAATTCAGGCAAACGCTAAAAAAATCCACGTTAAAAGATATGAACAGACGGTAACCTGGTGTCTGTGGATCACATGAGGCGAGTCCCATTGTGAGCTCCATTACGCCTAAGATAACGGGACTCACAACAAGGATCTTCCTTTATTAGAATGAGTTTGATAGTATTCACTGCTGATATCAGTAAATATTCCTGACCAGAGGTCCGCTGAGTGTTAGTCTGCTTTCTGAACACCGTGTGAGTACAGTTTAGCAGAAGGGCTGTGTGTAATGCATTATGGCCGCATCGCCCGCCCAAGAATGAGTTTGGGGTGGGCTACACGCAGTAGTAGTTCCCCCCACTCATCTCCACCCACTATGAGCGTGCTGTAGGCTAAAATGCAGCTGTCAGAAGAGCTCCCCAAATCACAGGGACAGCCGTATCGCAGTAATAGCAGCAGGCACAAGGGAACTCCGTGATGTCATTGACCAGGACCCCACTCTGCTGCAGCCCCTTTAGATCTTTTGTGTGTGTGTGTGTGTGAGTGAGTGATAAGGAAGCATTGTTGTGAATGGTCCAGAAGAGCATGTGACCAGTTATAATATACAGGTAAACCCTGTTTTATGCAGTTAATTTGTTCCTGAAAACACCGTGCAACTCAAAACTGCCAAGATGCTGGTTTACATTATTTTAAATGGGGAAAATAATGCATTCTCAGCCTGTCTGAAAGCCCCAGATATCACTAAAACACTTTATTGCATGTGCGGCATTACTGTGCAGCACCGCCCAACACTGCATGGCACAATACACACAAACACAAAGAGAGGGCACTTACCCCCTGTATTCACAGTAGTTAGATCAGAACTGTCCAGCAATGTGAGCAATGGACAGGAGACCCCATGTTCCAGAGCTGTTCATTCAATAATGAAATATGTTTTAAAAAAAAGTGAAGACAGCAATTTAAAATAAGTCAGGCAATTTAATTTAATGATCTGGTACTGCACTCATGAGCAAAGAAAAGAACAGTTGATTGTGAGTTGTGGTGGGTGGCTCACCTCTTTCAACTCTTTTAATCACTTTCATCTTATATAGTATGTCTTTTTCTAGCTTTATTACATATTTTTGTTTCAATTTTTTCCACAGACTTCATTTTTTAGCCCCATTTTGATGGAATACACTTGAGATTAAAAATGGTGCAGTCTCTCAATTGTGTAGAAAGAAAGCGGATGCGAGACACGAAACTGTAAGGATATCAGCAAAGTATGCCCCTTACAGCTTGCCATACTCTACAGTGTTATGTCCCAAGGCAGTATTTTGCAGGAACAAGCTACATGCATGACATACAAACTTTGAATTTGTTGACTTTTTGCTGTCACATTTTTGGTGCTGCATTATGGCTCTGTGTGATAGTGGGATATCTATTTTGCATTATTATTATAGCTTAATCACTTGCAGAAGTTCTTGTTCTGTCTGCACTATTGGTGGAGACACATCTATTGAGGTACAAGAGTCAAATTTTTTGCATTATTCACACCACAGGTCTTCAACCTGCTTATGTGAAATACTGTGTGGAATGTCAATATAATGGACTTGGTACACAAAATATGCAAAAGGAATGCTTTACATTGACTCTTAGGGACAGAGGAATAAAGCATGTTTCCAGATTTAAAGCTTTGCTTGTCAATTCTCAATCTGAAGCAAATTGACAGTTTTTCTCCAGTGTTTACACCCACTCCCATTTGGGTAATTTGCATTTTTTTTTATCATGATCCACTTGATGTTCTGCTCCTGATCATTAGAAGAGAGTGCCACCAAATATGATTTGTCAGGCCCTCTGCATTTATGCATGACTCTTTTTCTACTACTGATATTAAATTGGTTTTAGAGCACATTAGTGCAATCCAAGAGACAAACCTGAGGAAACTATGTGCCGTATAGAAGAGGTTCTGACAATCCTCTTAGGTTTGGGAACAAATGCATGCTGAATGTACTGTATTTACACATGTACGGCTGTGGTGAAAGTTTCCCTAGTTATTGGTATACACAGGTGCTGCTAGTGTATAGCAATGTGTAGACAGTCTGAAATACTTGGGATAAACTGCCTACCTGACTGTGTTGTTGTCTTCTCTTCACTCTTATTTCACCTTTTTTATATTTGTCATTGGGCTGTATGTGTCTTCTGTGGCTGCTGGCAGGGTCCTTCATTTCACAATCGATGTTAGGATATTTTAAATGTTTGTATTAATTTGACCTTACATTTCAGCCTATTTTAGCCTGGTTTACCTGCAAAACCCTTATGTCTGCAAGGATGCTGAAGTCATGTAGCACCCCCTTCTTTAAGGAGAGGGTTTAAGTGCCAATAGGTCTGTCAGGTATCTGAGAGTCAATGGTTGCTAGGAGTGACTCATCTGTCACTCCTAGCAACCCATAACTCAAACAGCTGGGAGTCTTAATGAAGCTGCTTGCTGCAGGTAGGCATAGAATCCTAGCCAATTTCTGTCATTCTCTCTTGTCGAATGAGCAGTTTAGACTTTAAGGCTTCCTGGTCACAAACATTGAATGATACAACCTGTGATTTGGACTGTAAATCTCAGTCTGCACATATGGGTAGTGCCATTACCAAAATATCCACTCATTCATTATCATTAACTGCCTGTTAATTGCCAGTATGTGGTGGTCTTGAGCAGTCTGTTATTTGTTTTACTGAAACCTATAATCATACAACAAGAAAAATGTGACACATGCGATATACTTGTTAAAAACATTTCACCCCCACTTGCAAATCATTTAATGCATAATATTATAGACATGATCAGGTAATGTTTGTATAACATGCAATGCTTTGTTCTGTTCCTTGAATGCATTATGTACAGTTTATCTGTAGTGTTTGAAATCTTTCTAGACTTATTATTCTGACCTTGAGCGACAGGAAATTGGCTTTCAGTGACATCTGCATGGAATAGATTCTGAAATGATGTGATCTTAAGATTTTTCTGTTCTGGGTGTCTCCCCCTTTTGTCTCTCCAGAAGCAGGTAGTGGAATACAGTCATTCTCCGGCTTACAACGTCAAACTTACGGACAACTCGTACTTGCGAATTGACTGCCATAAAGCCTATTATATAAAAAATTCAAGTTAAACACAATGGTTCGTAATAACAAACACACGCACTACTTTGTGACGCTCATAAAAACATTCTGCGGCATCGGCAGTTCATCGGCTTGAGCCTGCCAGTTTGAATTGGATCACGGCATTGTTAATGTTGTGTTAAGTGTGTAACTTTGTATTTGGTTTATAATTTTCTCTTAGTATTTACCCTTGTAATCATGCCTCCAAAGCGTAAATCCGATGCAAGTGCTGGTGATGCATTAAAAAACAGGAAAATGATCACGATTGAAAGTAAAGTGGAAATAATCAAGCAATCAGAAATAGGTGATATGCCGTCAGTTATTGGAAAAGTGTTAGGCTATAGTCGGTCAATGATCGGAACAGTTTTAAAGGATAAAGTGAGAATAATGGAGCATGTGAAAGGCTCTGCCCCGACAAAAGCTACAATTATTACTACGCAGCTTTTATTATTACTGTATTGTTATTGTGTACTGTATTATTGTGTTTAAAATGTTTTAGTATTTGGAAGTGTTTTTTTATGCATAGAAAGGTAAAATATATACTAAGACAACATTTGACTACCTGACGCTAGATACAAACTGTATGTACCTGTTCTGACTTGCATACAAATTCGACTTAAAGACTTAGGAACAGATCTCGTTCGTAATCTGGGGACGGGCTGTACTTGAAATGCGATCTTAGATCTAACACAGTGATCATGTATTTCTTTAGACAGAGTGGATGCATTTTTATGATGCAAGTTCCTGAAATTGTTCTAAAACTTATTCAAACCTCTGAGGAACATGCTTGAGTTGTTTTAGGATGGAATGCTGAATTAAAAAAAAGATAACTTGAATTGACTATAGGTTGAGCCTTACCTCTTTTCACTATTGAATAGAGCATATTTAAGTACAGATGATGTCTCTGAAGGATTTGACCCTTTAATAGGTTTTCTTTTAATAGATTTTTTTACTTTCTTCCTTTAGAAGTATGTTGTAAAACTCCAGCTCTTAACATTGTTTTACTTCAGTGGGTTCTTGGAGCATCAATTGGATGTGGGACAAGATTAAAGAGGATCTGTATTGTTGGTGGAACCTTTTGTGAGGTGTAGCTGATATCTGTAATAGGACCACTAACAAGGGGCTAATGACACAACATTGTGTAACAGGGCAAACGGTTACTAATTGCACTGGCTTCTTTCAGGCTCTTGTGGAAGAAAACATTGCTGTTGTACCCTTGCCCCACTGCATTCTTCATCATGTTTCAAAGAATGGTGTTATAATCCATCATTAGTACTCAATCTGGATCCTATTAGAAGGTTCAGACTTGTGGACATGTGTAAAATCGGCATAGCTGGTGCTAGTTTGTAAGTACAGAAAGGGGCTGTCCAGTGTCCATGTGTTTACAGTGAGCCACTGAGGAGCTTACAGTTATTAAGCACTATCAGAGAGACTCAGCTCTTTCAGCCATGAGTGTGTTAAGATGCTCCCTCAGCTGAGTACAGATGGGTTTTCTGCATTCTTAGCGGTGCTATGCTTGTTCATAGGTGTTCTCATATATCATGAGACTTAAGGAAAGCATTCAAAGCTGGGATAAATTTGTAACAGGCAAGAACTGGTTTACCCAGGCAGGTGAAATGCTGTAGTACAACCAAGGAAGCTGTGTTGGAAATTGAATAACAAAAATGGAAACATAATGAACACAGAAACATTACTGGACATACTGGAATTGTTGAATATCATATGTTTTTGAAAACGGTTATGAAAATTACACTGAAGTATTTGTTGGTTAATTCAAGACAAGTGCGATAGCAGCAAATATCTGATTATCACCGTCCTCCATCACCTGCTATTTGTATGCTCTTTATTACCTCCCCATATGCAGAGGTCAGAGGTTAAAATTCCCCATGTGGGGAAGTATGACAGTGGAATTCCAGTTATACTACCAGGGATCCCTTGTGTAGAGATCATGTTGAGGAGTGAATGGCTTTTCAGCAGCACCGTTTTTTGTTTCTTTCCATCTACTGTTCTTTATACTCTGAAGATGTAATAGCTATAGGCTTAGTAGACATTATGGTTGGAATTACTGGTCCAAATAATGACCTCTGTATATGAAGTCTCCTTGAATGAGGAACTGAGTTAGTTTATGCAGTACTTTTAGGTTAATATTTTTTGCTTGATTGTGCTTTGGTATTTGGAAACTAATTAGTGAAGGAACAGTGACTTCCAAGTGAAATCTGGTCCTAACAGTGGTCCTCAGCAACAGCAGTAGAGGACATCATGGTAAACATGAATGGGGAAAAACTGGGATCTCGAGCCCACTTCGGTCCCATTTTCACCTTGGCTGACAGGTTGTGAGCTCTGGTCTTACTAGAACTGTTTGGTTCAGGCTGGTAGACATGAAAAGCTTCCCCTACTGCTGAGTTTTGGCAGTGGGGTGGGGATAGCTCTTATGCCGGGAATGCTGAGGAAAAGCAGGCCTATAATTATTTGAATGTTTTTCTTCTGTCAAGGATACAAGTAATTGAGTTATGCCATCTCACAATACAAGGGCCATATATGTGCCTGGGTAAAGCAACAGTATATAGCCCTTGGAATGGGCTGTACCTATCACGGATGTTGTGTTGAAGAAAACGTGAGTTTCCTTTTGATTCATTTGATGTGTGACACAGGTCTGCTTATCTGACTGAAACTGTACAATGATTTACCATAATTAATATGCTGAAAGCAAAGGGAAAAGCTTGAACTGAGAAGAAGAGTTTTAATTGTCACAAGTATGAGAGAGAGGACAGTGACATTTAAATAATCCCTGTGGTGAATCCACCAGATTAAACTCTTGAACGATGGTTTGTATGGAATTTAAAGGACTTTGCATCACTCATCAGTTTCGTGTTTCCATTGCAGTAGTTGTCTCCACTTGACGTGGAGGAGGAGTGGCCTGGAGATCACTGTGAGAGAAGGTGTAGGAGAACTTTACTGACAATGGCAAACACATTGCATTTCAGCAGATGTAAACATTGTTGAGCCTGTGTTGGTAACTTTGAATCTTATTGTTCTGCTTGTTGCTCTTTTTGGATGCTCTCTGATTCATCCTTCTTATTGTCCATGTAGTTCTCCATGGGTGTATTTGTAATTCATTTAGTGTAATTGGTGGCCTTTCAGTGATGCATGATAATGTTATAGCACATTCCAGGACAAACAAGAAGGAGAAAACTGTAGTGGTGATAGATGTGGAAATCCCAAGTGATAAAAATGTCAGGAAGAAGGAATATTAGAATCTGCAGAAATCCTAGTGATTAAAAAAGGAACTCCAGGGAATGTGGAAGGTGAAAACTAAACTAGGTCCAATGGTGGTTGGAGCACTTGGAACAGTTACCCTTAAGCTGGAAGATTGTCTCCATCAGATCCCAGGAATGGCAGAATTTTTCACAGTTCAGAAGAGTGCAATACTAGGAGCCGGAAGAATACTGTGCTGTACCCTAACACTCCTAGGATTCTAGTAGGAGGTGGAAGTCTGAGGAAATATACAAGCCACAGAGGGGGAAAAAACAGGTTAGAAAGGAATTTTTTGTGTGTGCGTGCGTAAGTATTGGAACAGTGCAAATGCCTCCAGTCTTTGGCGTTAAGGTAGTTGAAAAAGTGTACCCTGACCCTCTGAACATATTTTATTATTTGCTGTAGATAACCTACAAGGACACAACAGCCACACCTAGCTAGTTGGTGGCAGCACCACACATTCTTGTCTGCGGTTAATATCTCTTTTGCCCTTGTATAAAGTTGTGCTCCATTTCCTGTGTTTGTGTGAGCTCAGCATTTTATCAAGTACATTTATATTATAATTCTTAAATAGCTGTATATTATTGATGAAAAGAAATGTCTGTTTTTTTTTAATATATAAATGTTATGTCCATTTTGATGGATTGTGGGATTATTTGAGCAAATATGATGTAACTTTGGGGGCCCAGGAACACTTAATTTTTTTTCCTTTGAAATTAATGGTAATTTTGTCTCCAACTTACTGAGATTTCATCTAGCAAGCCAATTTCCTAGAACACAGTACACTGATAGGGTACACCTGTGTATGCTGCCTGACACTAAGTGAGACACTAAGCAGTACAATGGATCCTATTTCATATATGGTCTCTGTTTGCAAGGTAGCTTTATCATTTTTCAAGTTCAGGGAACTCTTTCTGAGAGAAATGCAGAATTTGGCTGTGTTGGATGCTACGGATGCAACAGTAGCATACAGCAGCAAGTAAACACACTGTCCTAATTGCGCCTTATTGTGGTGCTTATAGAGCATTTCCTGTGTTCATTTCTATGGAAAGTTCTTTTCTTTATTCCTTTCAGTTTAAATTGAAATGGATGACTATTCAATTAAATATATATTTTTTCTATTCAATTGGGTTTGCCAAGTAGAATTATTCTGAATCAGGGTTTGCTCACATTAATCTCTACAAATGTGGATGACCTCACATCCCAGCCTGCCCTTAAAAGGGTTCTGTTTTTAACCCTTGAGTAATTGATTAATGAATTATGAAACAGAGACCTTGGGTGATAGCCAGAATTAAAATATGTGGACCCAATTGGACAGTTTTTTTTCCTGCTCAAGGCACAAGTATGCAGAGAAGTTAGGTATTTTTCCTATCCAAGTGCTATCCCTGGCTGGTTTCTTCGTTGTTCAGACTGACTCATGGGAATGGAAGTGTAAAGAGCATTTGTCAGCGTTTCTGAACATGCCAGGGGTTCCACACATACTCAGGGTTTACAGCCTGTGTGGGCTTCCAAAAACTGTGACCGCTCTAACAATCAGCTGTGATATTTCTCAAAACATTATAGCACAACACCAATAGTTTCAGTAAAATCACAGAGAAATTGTGAAATCTAAGTAAAAGTCTTAGTTACAGTACTGTGCAAAAGTTTTAGGTAGGTGTGGAAGAATGCTGCAAAGTAAGAATGCTTTGAAAAACAGAAGTCTTAATAGTTTATTTTTATCAATTAACAAAATGCAAAGTGAATGAACAGAAGAGAAACCTAAATTAAATCAATATTTGGTGTGACCACCCTTTGCCTTCAAAACAGCATCAATTCTTCTAGGTACACTTGCACAGGCATTTTGTAGGATTATAGTCAGGTGTATGATTAGCCAATTATACCAAACAGGTGATGATGATCATCGTTTTTATATGTAGGGTGAAACATAATCATTAACTGAAACAGAAACAGCTGTGTAGGAGGCTTAAAACTGGGTAAGGAACAGCCAAACTCTACTACAAAGGTGAGGTTGTGGAAGACAGTTTCATGTCACAGGTCATACACCGTGACAAGACTGAGCACAGCAACAAGACACAAGGTAGTTGTACTGCATCAGCAAGGTTTCTCTCAGGCAAAGATTTTAAAGCGGACTGGGGTTTCAAGATGTGCTGTTCAAGCTCTTTTGGAGAAGCACAAAGAAATGGGCAACGTTGAGGACCGTAGACACAGTGGTTGGCCAAGGAAACTTAGTGCAGGAGATGAAAGACACATGATGCTTACTTCCCTTTGAAATCGGAAGATGTCCAGCAGTACCATCAGCTCAGAACTGGGGGTGTGACCCAGGTATACCCATCTACTGTTTGAAGAATTCTGGCTGGAAGTGGCCTTCATGGAAGAATTGCGGCCAAGAAGCCATACCTTCGATGTGGAAACAAGGCCAAGCGACTCAACTATGCATGAAAACATAGGAACTGGGGTACAGAAAAATGACAGCAGGTGCTCTCGGCAGATGAGTCAAAATTTGAAATATTTGGCTGTAACAGAAGGCAGTTTGTTTGCTGGAGAGCGGTACAAGAATGAGTGTCTGCAGGCAACAGTGAAGCATGGTGGAGGTTCCTTGCGAGTTTGGGGCTGCATTTCAGCAATTGGGGTTGAGGATTTGGTCAGGATTAATGGTGTCCTCAATGCTGAGAAATACAGGCAGATTCTTATCCATCATGCAATACCATCAGCAAGGCATCTGATTGGCTTAATTTATTCTGCAGCAGGAAGACGACGCCAAACATACAGCCAATGTTATTAAGAACTATCTTCAGTGTAAAGAAGAACAAGGAGTCCTGGAAGTGATGATATGGCCCCCACAAAGCCCTGATTTCAACATTATTGAGCCTGTCTGGGATTACATGAAGAGACAGAAGGATTTGAGCAAGCCTACATCCACAGAGGATCTGTGGTTAGTTCTCCAAGATGTTTGGAACAACCTCCCTGTCGAGTTCCTTCAAAAACTGTGTGCAAGTGTACCTTGAAGAATTGACGCTGTTTTGAAGGCAAAGGGTGGTCACACCAAATATTGATTTGATTTAGATTTCTCTTCTGTTCATTCACTTTGCGTTTTGCTAATTGATAAAAATAAACAAACGCGTCTATTTTTGAAAGCATTCTTACTTTGCAGCCTTTTTCCACACCTACCTAAAACTTTTGCACAGTACTGTACCTTCAGCAATTTGCAAAGCAGTGTTTTGAGGATGAAAACCTATCACCTATGTTGTCAGCTTTTTGCTTCTGCCTGTGGGTTGACTACTCAATGTGATTTAAACACCGTTCTGTCTTCTTTACTCTGCTTTGCTTTTTGGTTTTTCTGTGAAATGGGACTGTAACCATGGTTACAATTTTTAAGGTATCTGTCAGTGAACACCACCATCTTCCCTGTGTCCTTGACTTTGAAATGAAGTGTTGTGTGCACGTTGCTTTGTTGTTCTCCAGACTCTTCCCTTAACATACATGTAAGGACAAAGGTCAGAAAGTATGCACACAAAATCAGACATCTGCCTGTTAATTGATGTCTGTCCAAATTACATGGGGACTTTGAGCCAAAATAGTTGTGATTAAGAGATGCATAGCTCTGCCAAGCATACTGTTGGTCATCATCCAACGGTGGAAAAACTGTAGCAGTGCCAAAGGAAGGATGACATGCGGTAAGTTAGGACCAGACCAGTTTGAACTCAATGTGGGGCCCTTCAGTGACTGAGATGTTGGCAGAACTCTGGCTTGCATTTATACAGCTGGAAATGTAGGATTTCTGCTGCAGCAACTAGCTATGTTGTTTTACTTCAAGAAAACACTGGCCTTTGCTAAAGGGACCTTGTTGCCCTCCTGGGTTTTCCAGTCCTTCATGCTATCAGGGGCTAAACTTGATGTGGAGTGCCAGAACAGAATGCTTTTGGAGAACAGTAGCCTGAAGAGCCCTTCATCCCCCATTGACCAACATGGACTGCCTGTGGGGGAAGTGGTAGGGTCACACAACTCTCATGTCACCGTGGGAACATTCCTGGTGCTGCATGTTGCCTAATTCCCATCATGTGTTTGTAGTCAGAGTGGCTCTGACTTGACCATCAATCCCATGAAGAAAGCAGTGAGTTCTTAACCACCCCCATAGTGATAAAGTGTGAACATAGCATTGCTGTGTATAGGGGGTTGGTTTTTAAAGGCAGTTTGAATGCAGAAATACCCTGCATTTCCTTGTCCCTCCTGGCCCACTGTTTGCAATGCTCTCCTAATAAACTGGGCCCTGATCCCACTAAATCAGGGATGTAGTTTCACTGGGTGTTATGAAAGGATTAGGAGGTAGAGGAATAGGAGACTAGAAGCAATCACTGGTCTGTGTGTCTGGCTATTTTCATCCTTCAAAAGGTATAAGTGTAGGTCGGTGGGTTATACCTTTTCCCTTTGCGCTTATACAGATGGAGACCATTGATCCCTTGTCCTTATGTTTGTGTTTCTGAACATCTAACTCCAGCAGTCAGGTTTAGGGTTAAGTTCTATAATGACTCTTTTGCTCTAACTCTGATATGTTACACAACTTTAAATTGTTACTGCATTGCACAACATGACATTATGTTAATAAGTGACAGATTTATCAGCGAGGTTAAGAATTGTATACGTTTCCTTTTTGCAAGTTATTTACTGACCTTATCCTCTTAAATATTATTCCTGAAATCTTCCACAGGCAAAATGTGAAAGAGCAGGAAAAACTCCAGAGGAATGTGAAGACTTTTTTTAGAGGATTTTCTGCTGTTGTAGGGGGAGTTCATTTTCATTTGTATTTTTTCTTAGTATTTTTTTCTTTTATGGCAGTTGTACTGTAGTTACTCATCTTGAATTGTTCTCATTTTTAAAGGAGTACTAAGTGCTGACCTCTGTCCCACGTGGTCCATCTCGTGTTCCTGAAGACCCACAGGCAACAGGCTTACTATGGTACTTTTCTAGCCTGTTTTGTGTTCCATTACTTTACTGGGGGGTCAAGTGATCAGAAGGGTTGGTGTTTTTACCTTTTCCCTCTGCATGCATTTGCTAGGAGTAGTTGATCTTATCAATTGATGTAATGTTTCCCTGAAAACTTCAAGGCATGATCCAGTTGTTTGACATTCTGGAAGAAGTACTTTAATGACACACTTAAACTGTTGTACAATGTATGGGAGCACTTTGAGCTGCTTTATGGGTCTGTCAGTAAGGGTCACATACATGGCGAACATATGTATTGCCCATCACACCCTGTTCCTCAGCATTTGTTTGATTATGTATCCCCCTTCTGCTCACACATGATGTACAGGATCTTCCTGCTTCCATTATTAAGACAGAATGCAGGAGAAGACTCAGGCAGCACCCAGATGGCTGACTGTTAGATGTTCTATGTTACACTATGTAATGTGCAACTTTGTTTTGCCTGGTTATTCATGATCTGTGGTGATTACATGGTTTAACAGGCTTTAAGCCTCCTGTAAAGGTAGATATTGTATTTAATCTTTAGCAACATTATTCTTTTTGTGTTTCTGTTTCTGGTACAATACATGAAAACTATTTTAGAGCCAGACTATAGTAAACTTACATAATTGTAGGCTTTGAACCCACAACCTTCAGAAGACCTGTCCAACTTGTAACACATTTGTCCAATTTCTAAAACAAACACAGAATGGACCACTTTCTTTCTTTGAGCTCTCTGTGTGATTAACTGAGGTTTTAAAGTGTGCTCGGCAGTTGATGGGAGGTGAGGAGGATGGTGAGAAGGACATTGCATCAAGAATATTTTTCTCTCACTGTCAGATGCACTTAAATGTCTAGTTGTATGTGAGTGCCGGACTCTTCTGGCATCTTCCCAGAATCTATCTTTTCGAAGCATGTTTTGAAGCACTATGAACTGTTTTTTTTTTTTGTTTTTTTGTTTTTTTTTTTAAGTACTTTGCTTAGGTGACTGAAGGGGCTTCAGGCATGTGTGTAGCTTTTTTTTTTTTAAATATGTTTTTCCTTTATCTTAACACTGTTGAACTACTGACACACACCTTGAAGCAGATGAGTTTGCTTTCTGTTGTGTGGATCTTTGTTTTGAGGCTTTAAATGGTACTCCTGCTGAACTCTGAATCTTAGTGACCTATGATGCCCTAGGAAGTCTGTGACCTTTTGTATCGGGGGCTTCCGTTTTATAATGAGATCATTTGCATTCAAGTCACAACAATGGAGGCTGTTGTTAGTCTGGCATAACCTACCATCCTGTCTGTAAAGTTCTCTGGTCCTGCATTCCATTGCTCTTCCTGTTCACAGAGGAAACAGTTGCCTCAACAGCTGCATGGCACAGCGCTGGTAGAAAGCCAGAGGAGAACTGCTGGCTCAAGAGGGGCATGAAGAATGTGAGTGCTGCTGGGATATGTGTAGGCAGGGAAGATGAATTAAAATGAAAAGGGCTACAAGAGGGGAAAAATGAATGGAAAAGCAAACTAGATTGGCATGCTGGCATATTGCGAAGCACTGAGTACCTTATAGCCTCTGAACTGTGTGTTTGGACATGTCTCTGAATGTGACTGAGGATTTTGCATGGGTTTCTTGCCTTTAGTCCACATGTTTCAGCTAGAATTGTGACATTGAATTAGTATGTGTGTCAGAAAGAATACTCCATTCCTGGGTTGGATATCAGAGCCCTGGTGCAGTGGTCTTCTGTGAGGTCTGTTCTGGATCTACTCTTGGTCTGTCTGGTTGTCAGAGATGCTCTCCTTAGCGCTCTTCGCTTCAACATCTGACAACAGACTGAATGGATTTTAAAAAATGGAAAAGCTGCAATTTTTTCTTACAACATTTGAATTGCAAAACTGAGTTCTGCTCACCACAGTGGGGATTCAAGACATAAGGGGTACAGAGTACATTGACTTGATCTACTTATAGGTAGAATCTTTAAGTTTAGATTGAAACTTGATGTGAGGGAACACTGGGCAAATTCAGTGTCTAACATTTCATTGTTTGCACGTCAACTGTAGAGAAAACAATTTTTTTTTCCCCTCTGGATCAGAATGGACTCTCATTGACAGTTGTCAAGCGTCACCAAACTGTCCATCTTGACAGTTGTAATCTTGCCATTCATCATTTCCGACTTTATTTAAAAAACTATTAAAACACTACAATAAATAGTTAAAACCGTCATGTAACAGATAAAACTCCATTATAAAATCCAAAACTAAAACAAGACACGTGCAAAATACATGACGGCAAAAGATCTAAAACAATTAAAACATACCACAAGGCTCTAATTAAGAAAATAAAAGAAATTAAAAGAAAACTCACTGGTGACTCCACTGCAAAAAAGGGTGGTCCGCTGGCCTGTTCCAGGGTGCTGCTGGACGACACTTACCTCACTGGATGTAGCATGTCTTCCCCTATTAAAATTATAATGTTATAAACAAAGACTCAATATTATTAAAAGACTAATAAATATAAATTAATTGGGCAAATATACAGATAGATGAGTAAATGGATTAAGTAAATAAACCGATACACTATTCATACACCCAACCAGTGAACAAACTAAACTACACTATTCTAAATAAATACTACAGTCACACATGCATGCCTAACTGAATAAATGATTGAATGAATAAATACAATCAAAATAAATATAACAATAAATAACACAGGTACAATGGATAAATTAAATAGTAATTGAAATTACAATAAATACGCAAGAATAAATGAGTGAACAGTGAAAGTGAATAAATACACAAAGCCCTACACCTGTCATAACACCATGAAACACACAAAAGGAGTTGTTCACATAAAATGACCAAAAAATAGGGGTCGCAGGTCTTTAATGCGAAAACAAGAGTGTGTGTTACTTACCCAGGATGGAGGGAACGCCACAAAAACCTTGGGGCTACAGCCACAAGAGGCCTTTCCACCTCTCCTTGGCCTCTGGGTAGCCCCACTGTGTGACGTCCATCTCCATCCTAACGTTGAGGTTGGCCCGGATTTTTGCCATCACCCTGTGAATGCCCAAGTCTGCCCCTGTTTGGACCAGCTGCCATCTCGCGCTCCAAAGCGCCTGCTTGGTCACGCTTACCACCAGCCAGGTCCAGGCGGCCTTGGCCTTCTGAGTGCCAGGGTTCCACCCCTTCAACACTTTGTCAAACGTCAAAACCATCTGCGGATCGACCTTTCTGTACAGGCTGCTTGCCAAAAGTAGAGCAAACAAAATACCTCTTAGGAGGTAATTTTTAGCTTCTTTTCACTGTAACTAATTGTAATTCTGTGACTGTAAATTGATACTAACACAGTGCTGGGGCAAGGGTTGGGTGTGTCTGTTTCCTGAGAAATCAATCCCGATTCAATTGATACATGAATAATTTATTCAAGGTTGTATAGAGAGTTTTTAAAAGTATTAAGTTATTGGTGATTGGAAGAGCTATTGGTCTTCTGATGCATGCTGGGAGAAACAGGCTGTTTGATACTCCTTGAACATGCCCCACCATCTACCCCCTAGGGGCAAATGATATCCTGGTCTCCTGATTCTGTTGCAGTTGGAGCCCTGGTCATCTACTGGGCATCAGTGACCTGGTTGTGTTCACAGCTGGATCTCTTTCTCTACTCCCCCTCCCCCTTTCTTTGTGCTGGGCAATAACATACCACCTTGCATGCAGTTGTCTGTGATTATGCATTGAAATGGCCTGTCTTGGAGGGGGGGTGGTTGTGCTGTTTGGTTTCTTCTTCTAAAACAACACACACACATACACTAAGGAGCATGAGAGTGTGCCCTCCTTGAATATCTGGCATCATCTTTTTTGATTGGAACTAGAGGGGGCTCCAATGAAGAAAGATTGTGTAATACTTCAGCCATCCTTTGCTTCTTTTCTATTAAATCTTTACTCTTACTGACATGACTGAGCCACATTATCTGGCAACTATGACAAACTCCTTTTGTTTCATCACATCACAAACAATAAGTCAAATGATCACTTTCAGACGCTCAAAAATGTGTTCCGGTTTAAAATGTCACATCACTTGCTTGTTCATGGAGCAGAATCACAGCCTACTGAATTATTTCTTCATGGCAGTGTGTCCCAGTTATCTGAAATAAATGTCCCGCTGCAGAGCATACTCTGTGGCCTAGTGGGACAACGGGGTCTGTTCATATAGTTACATAAAGTATCACACCCACAGAGGCCTGGAGCAGGTCACACACCCTGGGCTGATTCAAAAACAGTACTGCTGTTTATGTCTGCTGGGGGTCATATATAATAACTTTAGTACACTAAAAATGTCTCCTGTGTTGGTGTGGGGGAATGACTCATGCACAATCGGCATGTTTATCATTTTTATAGACACCCATGTCACAGATGATAAGAATTAAAAAAAACAACTTTGTCCAAGGCAGAAATGCTGATAACTCCCCCTTGTGGCTGGGATACCACTTGTGTGGTTGCTTAATGCCAGTTGTGATGGTTTATTTTGTCTTTCCAGTTATTGTAGATACACTTATATATAGCATTTCAGTGTCTGGAAAATGAGAGAACTTGTTTCTTCTACTTTCTGCAACCTGAGGTGATTTGAGAATTCTCTCGCTCTAAGACAAAGAGCCCTTGAAAAGAGTGTAAACACACAGGCATACTTTGGTCCTGCTGAATCTGATTGCTGAGACACCAGCTGCACCACAGACAGCTGCAGTGTGGTGTGCCTGGGGGTTGATGTGGGCAGTATGGAGGTGTGGTTCTTACATTGTGGCTGTTCCTATGGCAGTCTTTTTCATGAAATGAAGGGTCTTCTGTCACCAGAATGTGGAATGTGTGCATCACTGAGAACACAGGCTCACCCATGTATCCTTCCTGACACAGGTGTCAAGAGCAGTAATTTTGAATGCACTGTCAGAGGAATTTCTGTGCTGTCCCCAGAGGACCTCGCTACACTGGCTTGTGGTTCAGTAGTGGAGGTGTAATGCTGTCCTGCTCTGTTGGACCCTTCTGTGTTGTTGGGCACAGTGCCCACTCTGCAGTATGGCACTGACTATAAGCAAGTGTGGATGGCTGTGCAACACAATGGAGCCACTGGTGTAATTTTGATGTTGTAGGGGAACGCTTCTCCAACTCTAACCTGAATGATGTTGTACACCACATCAAGCACAAGTGGTGCAGTTACTTGTCTCTGTGGTGTAAGACAGTTACAACAAGGCAGTTTTCCATTGTTTCCTCTTTCTTAGTACTGCAGAATAAGTAGCTTGCCAGTATTTGAACTTTGCGTTGAAACCCACATGACATAGAATTTGAAATATGAATGACATATTTGTGTGAAATGTTAATTTTTTTTCTTTTTTTATTCCCCCCTCCAGGTACAATACTGAGAGATTCTGAATTTATTTTAAGCTGCCACCTCCCCACACACACCTGGTTGTCTGTGAGCCCTGAGACAAGCAAAAGACCAACCCCAAGGTAATTAGTTCAAATCCTTCCCTCCCAGCTCTGAATCCAAATTTGTTTCATATCTATAAAATGAATATAGATACCCGTTACATGCCTGTAACAGGACTTTTTCAACTCAAAAAGTTTACTGATCTACAGTGTATTCATGATGGTGTCTTTGTTGCTAGGTGAGCAATAATTTGAACTCAGAGGAGTTCTTCATTATTCATTTCATTCTCGTGACTGTCACATTTTCATTTTTATACCCCTTAAGCTTGTATTTTTTGTTTGACTGTTGGTCATTTAGATGGAATTAATTACATTTATAAAGAATTCTCAGAGAATTCCAGAAATTGTCACAGACTAAGAGGCAAAGTACAATTCGGTCAGTATCAATCATGTCCTGGAGCAAGAATGTCCTTCAAAAAATGAATAGAAGAAGGAAGTCGCTGAACTGTCCAAATTCCTGTCAGTTGCTATGGTTTGGGGAATGTTCCCATTTTTAAGTGAGACCATGTGGGGCTCTATGGATGCCTGAGAGACCGCACACTACAGAAATACAGCCAAAATAATGGCATCTCTAATCAAGAACTAAATGCTGAAGGAACTGAGAGCTGGAGAGCTTTGGAACAGTTTGGGTTTGTGTTCCAGTGTTGCTAGAGGACCAGCAGGGAGGCAGTCTCTGAGTAAATGGCTTGAACATAAACCAGCCCTCCCTTACCAGTAAAGGGGCTAGTTGCATGATATAGACTTGATCTTTTGCCATTTGTGTTAAAGGGTACAGAGTGGTGTGAGGTATGCTGGGAGATGGATTTGGCGTGCCTAGGATTGATAACATGGATGCTACTGAGAGTTCTGTCAAGACAAAGACTATATCCTTGTTAGAGTAGCGGCTGCTTTAGCTCACTGGCTGGGGCATGAGGATGGGAAGCCCACTACTATCTGGTTCCAGTGCCTTTTCTGCAAGATTATCTGGGACTGAACTGGATTGCTGGTTACTCTGTAGTTCTTCTCTTGGCCTAATGTTGTTTTGGCTGCTGCTGTGGAGGGTTGAAGGATGCTCACTTTCAGTAGCCATAAACATTACCAAAACTATCTAGCAAACATTCATATTTGAAATTGGTTTCCAACTCACTTGCTGTTCTTTTATATCTCTGGTCAGCAGAGATGGTGAGGGGGCTTAAGTGATTGGACTAATTATGTTAAAGGCACTTCTTCTAATTGGCTAATTGGACATTTAGTTTTATGGAAGTGTTAACTGTGTTGTGGAAATGTAACCTCACAGATGGAGAAAAGGGATAAGGTATGGCTGAACCTTCCCTTCTACCACTGCTTTATTATTCATTCAACTGACAACTTTTCTCCAAAGCAACTTGGAACATTATGTTTACATATTACTCACTCACTCATTTTCTGTAGCTTCTTATCCTGGTTGGGGCTGCAGTAGTCTGGAGACAATCTTGGAGATAATGGGTGTCAAACTCTAGGGGGTTTCAGCTTGGATGGGACACACCAAAGGCAGTTTACAGTCTCCATTTAATCTGAAGCACATGTCTTTGGACTGTGGAAGTTAACCAGAAAACCGAAGCAAGAAACAAGGAGACCATGCAAACTCCACATAGATTGAACTGGATTGGAAACTACACTGAAGGTCCTAAGTATGGTGAGGCTCATTTATATATTCAGCCACTTAAAGTTATTTACCTATTTATAAGCATGGCAATTTTTCTGGAGCAATTCAAGCACCTTGATCAAGGGAAGGTGCTGCAGCAGTAACACTCTACAGTAACCCTCCCAGTGCGTGAACTGCACTTTTGGTTGCAAGTTTGAGTCTGGTTTAGGGTGTACAGAGGTTGAAGGTTCTTTCCGTTTTCTTAATACAAAGACATGCACAGACAAAGGCATTGTAGGCCCCTTCCATACCCTCCCTCAACATAAACAGTGTAAGTGGTCACTTTGAGTCTTGCCCTTCCTCGATCAAGGATATTACACCAGTAGAGGTAAACCCCATTTTACACACTTAATTAGTTTCTGAAATTGGAAAATCGAAAAAATGGAATCAAAATTGCTTATAATGGCTCTTATTTTACATTATTCTGAATGGGGGGGTGGTGGTAATAATGCAGTCCCATTTGAAAACACCGAACCATCTTTCCCAAATATAACTGAAATGCTGGAAAACACCTTGCAGAATGTGCAGCACAGCACACACATGGCCTTGTGCAGCACAGCAGACACCCAGCCCTTTATACAGGAATCAGACCTGTCCAGAGATGTGAGCAACAAATGTACAGTACTGTGCAAAAGTCTTAGGCATGCAACTTCGATGTCTGTTGAGAAGTACAGGTAGATTCTTATCTACCATCAGGGAGGTTTCTGATTGGTCCCAAATTCATTCTGCAGCCTGAGAATGACCTCAAACACCCAATCTCAGTCATACAGAACTATCTTGAGCCAAAAGAAGGAATCCTGCAACAGATGGTATGGTCCCCACAGAGCCCTGATCTCAACATAATCAAGTCAGTCTGGGAGGACATGCAGAGACAGTCAAAGTCTGCAGAAGAACTGTGGCCAGTTCCTCAAAATGTTTGGAAGAACCCACCAACCTCTACCTTATGCAAGTTTGCATAAGAGAACTGATACTGTTTTAAAGGCAAAGGGTGGTCACACCAAATATTGATTTGATTGAGGTTTTTTTGTCTACTGCACTTTTTAGAAGGTTTATTGATTAATAAGTATTCATGTCGTTATTTTTGGGACCATCCTTGCTTTCTAGCACTTTTCCCACAGGTGCCTAAGACTTTTGCACAGTACTGTATAAGGACCAGGGACTCCACGTTTCAGTGTTGTTCATGCATTGATGACATTTATGTTTAAAAAAACAATTTTAAATGGTTCTCTCAACTTATGGCAGTTTACTATAAGTAACTGTTGCTGTACTCACAAGTGAAGAGAAGGTTTCATTGGGTGAGAATAGCCTGGTGATCATTCTTTCCAGCGCACTTCTGTAGCGCTCTTAACTTCTTTCTTTTAATTTTTTTCCAAAAACTTTGCTAGAGTTTTTTTCCCCGTTTTGGTGGATTACACTTCATTTGTGAGATTAAAATGGAGACACTGGGCAAACGAGTAGCACCAAAACAAAAATGAGAAATGAAATGTAAGGACAGCAAATTATGTCTCTTATTGACTTGCAGTGCTTCAGAGTATTATGTTGAAAGACAGCGTGGCTCAGTAACAAACTACTCATGTGACAATGATGAAACAGCCAAGATCGTGTCATTGTCAGAGTTTTGAAATATATAGCTGTATTGGAAATTTTGAGGTATAGTGATCAGGCAGTTTTGTTGTTCACTCATTGTCAATGTGAACAAATTAAGTTCAGGAAACAAACTGACACTTATGACCAAAAGAACAACTCAAAAAAAGTTATTTCCACTTTTTTCACTAGTTTTTTGTGCCTCTATTTATAGTTTCTCCACTATAAGAGTGTCAGGCTGAACTGACTTGCCAATTAATGTAACTGGCTGAGATGGTTGTTCTACCACTACCTTGTTTTAGGGGTGTTATAAAGGTTTTGATTGTGAGATTTCATAAAGTACTTTTATTGTGTTATTGTAGTTACTGTCTGGCACTGCTCTACTGCATCTTTTTTGTTTAACTGGGTTCCTGTTTAATTCTCTGAAAATTATGTTTTGGAATGTGAGGGGTACCTATGACGTAACTGAATGGAAACACCCCCACTGTAAATGTAACAGTGCTGACTATTATTCTCCAGGAGGCTCATTCGAGTGACTCTGATGCAAGGTTCTGGACACAGCAATAGGGAAATGCATCTTATTTCTACTATGCCTCTCACTGTTCTGCAGGGGGGCTTATCTTGGTGCAATTTAAGGGTGATGTTTTAGAGTGCTCCACTTCTAAGATCCTATTAACAGTTAAAACTAGATAATACTATCTTTACTCTTTCTAATTTATATGGACATAACTCATCTACATGAAATTAGTTTGCGGATAAGTTTGTATTAAATGTAAAAAAAGAAAAAAACAAGATAAAATATAAGGAGGCATACTTTATCATCTGTGGTGGCTTCAGTGCTGTACCAGACGACATTGTTAATAGATATCTGCCTAAACCTTTTAATTAATCCCAATTAATTGCGGCATAAAGTGTCACCTCTTTGCAATGACCTTGCCCTGACAGCCACATGGCTTTTTAAATCCAGATACAACAGACTTCACATGGTTTAATAATAGTCTGACATCTGAGTCAAGGATCAATCTATTTTTAATGGCAACCTCACCATTACAATTTGTTAAAGATATAGATCATCATACACCTTTATCTGACCACAAATTGATTACACTGCACTTGTGAGGCTCAAATTATGTTGCAGGTATCCAGGGCTACTAGAAATGTAACAAATTCCTTTTAATTGATGCTTATTTTAATGACATAAGGGCTTTGGGAATGCAAATCTTTACTGCCAGTAACAATGCACAGGGTTAGATGTCTGGACAAAGTAAGGAGCTTAAAAAAATGAAAATCAATTTAAATTTTGTATAATCTTAACACTTCAACCAAAAAATAATCCCTCACCATATGAAGAAGTGGGATTGCAATTATTCAGTTAGCACTAGACCAAATGCACTTAAACTTTACACAAGTCAGTCTTTGTGACTCAGATTTGTCGCCAGCTGAAGTTAGAGGCCATTCACTCTAAACCTGGCAAAGATCCTTTTTTTGATAATTGAAGACCAACACTGTTTTGACTACAAGTTGATAACATTGGTATACACAAACAGATTAAAGAAAGTACTTTATCTGTGAAACACAATCTGGTTTTATGAAAGGCTGTCATATTGGTAATAATATTAGGCTTGTTCTTCATGTAATAGATTACTCAGACCTTATTGAACCAGATAGTATTATTCTTAGATTTAAAAGCTTTTGATACTCTTTAGCATATTTGTTTTTCCTGCACCTAAAATTATTTCATTTTGGAGATTTGTGTGTGTGTGTGTGTGTGTGTGTGTGTGTGTGTGTTTAAAAAAAAAAGGCATCAATGTTTTTAGGAAAATGTTAATATTTCTGTTTTCCTTTATCCAGGTAGTTTGATGCCCGGTTTCCCCTTTTTCATTTAATGTAGTTATTGAGATGCTGTCTTTAAGCATTATCAACGCCAATAGTCCAGAAGCCATCTCCATTTTAATTTTTCCATATATGAATGAATATCTTAATTAGCATTTTTATATTGATAAAAATCTGAACAACTTACGTATGCATCTCATTTCTTGCCGGACAGTTAGTTTTCTTTAATTCATGTACAGTTATATACCGAAAGGATTCGGAATGTTTTCACAGTTGTTGTATGTGCTTTATTTTAAAAAGCTAGTCCTTTGACATGTGAACTTTGAATTGATTGATTGTTTTTTATTTTTTTTTTGCAGATGATTATAGCTGGGCATCTCTTGTAAGATTAAGTTTAGCTGTGTTATAGGGCATACTCTGTATTCCAAGGCTGTGCATATCAGGGTTTACTTGTAAACCTATTTCCAATGGTAAATGGTTCCTATTGCTCAAATACCACAAACTCACATGCCAGAAAGCTATTGCCATTATTTTTTATGGGGAAAAATATCAATTGTTCATCCAAGAAACCTCAGTTAATTTCCCCCCCAAATATCACTAACACACTAAAATACCTATCTCAGTATGATAAAGAACATTTTGAACACTAATTAACTTTGGTAATTAGGTAATGAGGTAATATGGATTTTGTGTGTTTATGTGCAGTTTTTCATTTTATATCATACATTATTAGTAATAGGATTAAACCTTTAATAGTAAAATGCATGTAAACAAATGAAGAAATGAAATCAGTATAGAATAGAAAAACAATAAAATGGCTACCATAACAGGCTGTTATTGTAATGAACTGTTACTGGGGTAGGTAAGCCAAGTATTAATACATACATCTCATATTGGGAACTTGGAAACCAGATGCTCAAATGTAAAACAGTATATTGGGATTTGAACCCAGGTCCTCAGACTGCAAGACAACAGGTCTAACCAAAATGCTACCTGCTGCACCTGTTTTAATCAGGTGAAGTGTGTAAAGAACAGGTGAAACATGGGACACTCTGAGCCCTGCAATGCCCAGAGTTGGATCCACTGTTTTACAAATCTCGACCTTTGGAATCCATACGCTTACTGAGGCTGTGCCCTGTGGACTCTGGACTCATTCTCGTTTGTCCTCTTTCTCCTGAAGAAGTCCATGTTAAACTGCTGTGGCACTCTTTGATTCTCATCCATTTCTTAGGGCTGCATGCTGAGTGTTGGCAGCACTTGGTACCATGAATATCTTGGTGGATCTGCAAAACCACCCCCATTTGACACATAGTTTTATTTTTGACTGTCCTGGACCACAGCTGTTTACCTAGGGAGGAGACCTGGAAATTACAGACAACTCTGAAGTAAGCAGTATTATGGACTGAAAAAAAACACAGCTTTATTCCATATGAGACCACATCCTCTTGAATTTGTCCTTTGAAAATTCCCAGAACTGCCATACCAGTAACTGCAATAAAACCAAACAGCAGCCAATGGAGTTTACTGTCTGGCAACAGGACTTCCTGGAGAATGATTACTTCTGCCAGTGCGAGGTTAAAGTGCTGATGTTTAAATGACCAATGAGCTCAAATTTAACCATTGAAAAATGTCATTTTTCCATGTTTTAAGTGCCTCCCACTTAAGATAGGATAAGAATATTGCTAGATGCCCCGGCATTTACTCTGTGGGGTAACAACAGTGGGATCCATACATCTGGTAGAGAGCAGTAGTCATGTTTTTTGTTGGAAAACCTCAGTTTGCTTAAATGTCCTTCATTGACAGTTACTGTGCAGACCCATATAAACCTATTTTATAAGTGTATTATTTTTTATCCATTGGATAATGTTGAAGTATTAATTTTTGTATTTTTGTAAAACTGTATGATGGCACTAAAAATATGTTGTGACATTTGTATACCATTGACCATGACTGACATTATGTTGTTTCCACTGATGGCAACACTTCTGTTCTCTATAACGTTTTGCTGTCATCTTTATTTATCTGTTTACTTTTTTACTATTAAGTAGACTGTGCAGTACGGGCCAGAGGTTCTTAAAATTTCATTCTCCCTTGTACACTTATTGTATTAAGGCAATAAATGATTGCTTATGTATTTTACATATAAAAACAGATTTTTTTGTTTGATTAGATGAAATCAGTTTGTGGTGTTTGGATGTCTCATATCACGTACTGAATGGATTGGCTTAAATGGCACTTTACGGTGGTCTACTGTGTTTAAAACACAGTCCACATTCTATCTCCTGACTACTGCCTATGAAGCAGTCTGCACAGTGTAATGCAGCTGGTATTTTAATTGTTACAGTTCTAATTTTTTTCTAAAATGTTTAACACATATGGAGCAGCTGTCTGGGTTCCTTGTTCAGCTTGGTTCAGGGAAATTTTGGGTGAAATTTACAGGCTGTTGAAGGAGGTGCTGCTGAGGTCATGGCTGGCTATCTGAAGGGGGTTGTCTGTTGCCATGGGAACAGCAACTCCAAGGAAGAATGGCGTAAAAGCTCCATTGCCGTACATGCCCTATAACTGGGTTTTTCTGGCCTGACCTAACATTCTTCACAGAGCAGCAAGTACAGTGAGACATAGAGGGGCCATTTAAAAGAGCTGGGTGGAGTAGCATGCTTATGTTGCATTGATTGCTTTTATTCAGTAGGGTTGTGTGCTGCACCAAAATAGACCTCATCTAGACCCCTGTTTACAGGCTTTGTACTCTGAAACATGCATTATTATTATTATTATTATTATTATTATTCATGACAGTGTCATTTTGTGTACTGTTTTTTTTTCTTGCTGGGTATAAGACAACTCATTTTCAAACTTTGTATATTTTATATTAGTTTGATAGATACAAGTTTAAACATGCGAAGAGGTAGAAACACTAATCCTAATGTTTCTAATTGGGGAAATAAGTATTTTGGAACTGTCTTTACCCACTTAATTTTGCTAGTGTCAGCTTAGTTATGTTAGTGTACTGCTGGACAGTGCATCTCAAGTGTTGAGTAAGAGATGGACTGCAAGATGGGGGTTTTACACAACCCGCCTCAATGTTAATATGGAACACATGGTTGAGCTAATGTAGAGCGTAGTAGCTACCAAGGGACTAGCATCTCATCCAGTTTACATGTTTCTGTCAGTATCTTTCATCTTAACAGAGATCTGGTGTGAGATAGTGGTTTGGGCCATGGTTTCTTGAGTGTTGTTAGTTTAAATCTCTTATGTTGCTTCATCAGTGGTCAATGGAGCTTGGTAAACTTGTAAATAAACATATTCTATAGACAGTAAAAGAAAATGACTTGGGGAAATGTCAGGGAAATTTCAGTCATTTGGCTGATGAACAACAATGTGGTATATGACGTAGTATTTTCCTTGTAATTACTGCTCCCATCTACAGATGTTTAAGTGGAATTTGACTGTGGCAGCCTTTTCCAGTTCCGGGAATAGTGTATAGGGAATTGTGTTCAGGGGATAGTATGCAACACATGAATCAGCTCTATGTGTCTGAAACGCTAAATCAAAATTTATGATGACTTGATACCCACCTTAATGCTCTTCTCTGCTAGAAGACTGCGTGGTTTTTCAGCTCCCAGTTGAGGCGTCAACTGCTGGATTTGAGCCATTTGTGCTGGATCACATACGAAGTGCGAGCTGAGATGTGTGTGGGCTGGATGGGAGTTAGGTGTGATTGTTCCCATGTGTCATGTAGAAAACCACTGAAGCACTGATCAGCACTGAAGGGAATTTTGCAATTAACAAAAGTCCCTCTCCCTCAATGTCTTGCATTCAGGATCCCTTGTGCTGGTGCAGTGATGTTCTCATAAGTGGATTTTACTGCAGAGCAGAGATTGCAGCCTAGCCAGTACATCAGATGTACTCTAGTCACTGGGTTTTCAAAACTGTATGCTGATAGTAGTCCAAAGAGAAGCACTGTCTATATTTTAAAAGACAAAACAAGAAATAGTGAATCACAAGAAGTCTTTTATCCAGATTCCTCCCTCCCTTTTGTGTGTGTGTGTGTGTGTGTGTGTGTGTGTGTGTGTGTGTGTGTATTTCCTCACTGCTTCTCCATAGTAAACCCGCAGCAGCCACTGTTTGGTCTTGCGTGTCTGTGTATTCATATTTTCTTATGAATATTTCTACTCTCCAGCGCTTTAACTCAAAATATGATCCTCCATATTTGACAGTCACACTGTGTAGTCACCCTTTGGTACACATTGATACACAGCTACTCAGTCATAATCCAGGCTTCCTGTCTGTGTTTTTTTTCCACTCATGTTTAAGGTGTGTGCGTGTGCGCGTGTGTGTCTTTTTGTTTTTTGTTGTTTCTGTCTTAGTTCAATGTCTCAAATCCATCAAGGTGTATTTTTTGCAGATTATGAGAAGTAAAAATGGGAATCTAATTGAAGTGTTTCCTCTGTGACTGTGCCCTGATTTCAACAATGTTCCTGCTGTATAAGCGTCACTGAAGTGAGGATGTTCATCCCAGTGGGTCAGGATACGCAAGGTCAACCTACAGGCAGGAATGACGAGGGCTTATGGGATGGATGAACATTCTCCATGTTTCTGAAAAACTTAAGTCCTGAAGTCTCAAAGCAAGCCACTTTAAAATAAACCTTTTTTAAGTGGCACTTGTTTTAATTGTTGAATAGTCCACAGGTGTGAGTCTTTTACTTACTAGGCCTGTTTCTAGGATCCATATAATATGCACTAAAAATCCAGGTAAAATATTACACTACAGTATTTTTCGCACAGATGATTGCCAGTATCAGTGCAGTCTTTGTGTCCCTGGCATTAGTCAGTGGCTTTGACAGCAAAAAATTTGCAAACAATCCAAGCTGTACCAGTGACACAAATACGACTATAAAGGAAAGGCTTGTCTTTCCTATATTATTCAGGGTGAGTCAAAGAAGGATATTAGGTGTGCCCATGAGAGGCATTATACAGCCACAAAGACTTTTTTTCAGTGTGGTTGTCTTTAGGAAATCTTTGTGAGGGGGGGTGAACTCTCAGGGGTGATCTTGAGATGGTTAACGGTGGTCTGCTCCAGTTCTTTCTGTGCCACTTATGTGCCATTCCCACATCTCAGGACTCATTCCCCATCTCCTCTAAAGCTGTGTGCAGGACTGGGGAGCTGTTGGCCTTTGCTGTTCCAGCTCTTACAACAGACAGCCAACCTCAAGAGGGCTTTGCACACCATTGTAACCTCCAGGTTGGCTGTACCCCTGCTCTGTGTGTTTCTAATTATTAAAGTCTCAGTTTCCCCACAATCCACTGCTGTGTACCACCAATGGCCCTTACTGTCCACTGAGAGTCTCTATCTTCCCCTGCCCCTTGAGAATGCAGTGAGGTAAATTTCAGTTGGTGTATGTTAACTCATATACATGTACTGAAGGGCCACTTCTCCATGCTGGCTTTGGCACTTTGTGTAGGACAACAGAGAAAGTTGCACATTTGAATTTTTACCTACTTGTTTGAATATGGATAAGAATCAAATGAAGGCTTTGGGGTTTTTTATTGGTGTCATGAAAAGGCCACTACTGTCTGTACAGGATGCCTTCAGAGAGAAGTAGGGTGGATGGTAGCCAAGTCTCTAATGTGACAGAGAGATGTGATGAACGCTGCTTTCCTTAGCTCCTATGGGGATGACTTACTCCAATCTGCTGGGGGAGGGACACAGGAAGTAATAAACTGGTGGAGATTTATCCTGTAGTTGAATATAAGCTTGTCCAAGTTCATCTCAGTATGTGTGGAGGGACAGGTTTGGTATTTGACAAAGTAAAGGAGAGCGGGAGTCTCCAGTACCAGGCAAAACAAGAAGTATAGCTGTAAGTCCAGGGTTTGCAAGCAAACTGAAAAATAGCAACTCTCAGGGCTCTCTAATAATATGACTCAGAGGCATAGCTGTGTCTGCTGCTGGCTGTTTTCAGCAAGCTAGGAGTCCTTTGAACTCTGGGAATGGCACATGGGTCACAGTGATAACTGTTTGCATTCCCACATTGATGGTGGCTTGGTGGGTCCTGGGTTACATGGTTAAAGGTCAAAAGGCAGGATGTGGGTGGTGGTGGGGAGTGAACTTTTGCAGCAGCCATGACAGACTTGACCTATTGAAGGCAGCTCTATTCACAGCTCTTCAGATTGCTATTATGCTGAGGAACTCCATGTCCGTATTTCCCACTATTGCACTGTTCAGTCCTGTCTTGAGTACTTGCTGCACAATGATCTGCAGCCTATCCTGAAAACACAGGGGGCAAAGTAGGGTACACCCTGCTGGGATGCCAGTTTGTTACAGAACACAAACAAACACATTATAGGTATCTTGATCTGCCTCAAACACATTTTTTGACCGTGGGAAGAATTTGGAACACGTATGCGAAATCCACATGAACACAGAAATAACATGCAAACTCCACACAGACGATGCTGGGTTTGTTCTGTTATGCCTGTTTCAAATACTGGATGGATTTGGCATACTTCAAATGCCAGTCATCTATTTGTAGTAGCCACATGCTTTTTATAATGTTGTGCAGCCCCTGCCCATCATGTGCCCTTGCTTCTATATGTGAGTTGGTGTTTCCGGTTGAAACAGGAGGATTCCTGTTCCTGACACCTGGTGAGAGAGGCTAACAGTAAAAGGAAGTGTGCTCTGGATAAATGGACCATAGTTGGGAAAGGGATGATGTTTTCTTTTTTGGTAAAATCTACATGTTCTTTTGTTGCTATTGATGTCCATTCAGTCATCTCTAAATGCAAATATAGATAAAGCAGGAACGCATGAACCAACCTGTGTGTTTATTCTCCAGGCTTTGTTTAAACAGATTAATAGCATGAAGTTGTCTTTAGTTCCTTGTTTTACCTGTCAAAAGTACAGTTTCAGCATAAAGAATGAACCAGAATTGTTCCCAGAGGTGCACAGTTCATTGTGCTTCTCTTCCTGTCCTTTGTTACAAGTGATGATGTAATGTTTTAAATAGCCTTGTCCCCATGGACAGCTTCTGTTTGTGCAGTTTGGTCTTGAGGGACATCTGGAGAACCATATGCAGAAACGCCTAGGGAATGGGAAGAATTCAATCTGTCTCAGACACTTCCTGTTCATATCAGCCTTTCTTCTCTTTTATTGTCCTGGCTGAGACTAGTTTAAATTGGCTACTTGTTAATTTGATTTAATTTGTTTTAGTTTTATTTTCAGTTGGAGGTGGCAAAATGAGGATTAAACATTTCCCACTCCAGCATACAACTACTGTATTGAGGTCTTTGTATAATCTGCAGTTTTCCTACCCTTTTTCTTAAAATTCTGGGTCTTGTGTTGACAAGATTGATGTCTCAGTGTATGAAGTGTTTTGGTGAATTATTTGTCACCCCACAATAGAAAGGCTTTCTTGGTAGACTTCTGGAAGTGTATTCTGAGGTACAGCTGGTTGAATGTTTTTCCTGGAAGAACAGCCTCTTAACCAAACGCTACACTAGTACCACTTAAGTGGTTTTTTTGATGCCTTTGGTGTAACAGCATTAAAAATCCAAATTTTTTCCTGGATCGTGAAAGTGAAACTGCCTCTCTAGATGAGATTGAAGTCTTCATGGCAGTGGAATAAGTGGTGATGTGTTTCACTTGATTTTCACCGCAGTATGAACAGGTGTCTTGTGCTTCCTGCTTTTCCCAATTTGTTGACATGTTTACTTCTGGCTTGTGCTTCATTTTAGCCAATTGCTTTCATACATGCATCTGCTGCTTCTCTGTATGGGTGTGTCACTGAGAATGGAAAGGTTCCCTAAAGAAGGGTCCTGACACTTGGGATTGACTTCCTGGTACTGCAGTCCTTGATGGATCTAGGCTTCTACTCAGACTGAGCTGGATTCAAATCCTTGTCTGAAACAGCCCAGGTGCTGGAAGGCAGCAATACCACCTGATATGCCATCATGCTGCACTTTATACTCAGAATTGCCTTAATTTAAGCAGACAAAAAACCTTTAAAGTCATGCATAGTAATACATATTTTATCACATCCCTGGTGACAGTAGTCAGTAGTTTGGTTGTGGTTTTATCCAGGTTGACAGCCTCTAAACCAGTTAACATAGAAATTTCACTTCAGAGAAATGAAGTAAATCGGTTTCCAAGAGTAAGACTGAGGCTTGTGTTTAAGTATTAATAAAACCTTTCTTTTTTTCAGGGTACTCCATCTTCAGATTACAAACATTTGGGACCAGAAAACTTAAATTTTTTTAAATCTTGATTTGACCTTTAAATAAAACTATTTTTTGAGCCACATTAAAAGTAAAAAAAATTTAAAACACTTCTCTTCACAAACTACTGTTGAATGTGAATTGTTCAATATTAATTAGAAACATATGCCGTGTTACCATATTATTCTGTAGGAGAGATTGAGTGAAGGTACTTCCACACTCCTGTTTCTTTTGGGTGCATTTTACTGCCATGTCCTGGCTGTAGGTGTAAACGCAGGTCACCTTTCCTGCACTTTAAAAAAAAAAAAAAAAAAAAAATTTTTCTGGTATGAGCTGCTGCTGGAACACTAATATTCTCCAGCAGGGGGCACCCCTTTCATGCTGATTGGACTACTGTGACTGTACCAATTCTTCTGTATTGAGGCGAGCGTTTCTGAAATGTCTTATGCTGAAGTCATCAAAAAGTGGTTAAAGGTATTGTAACATCTCTGGGGATTAGATTTATAATATGCTCCTTTCTGGTCTTCGCTGTTCAGTTTTTGTGAAGCCGTACAGGAATGTTGCTGTCTGAATCTTGTTTCATTACAACACTGGAGACTACAGTAAACGGATGTTGTTAGACCAGTGGTTAAAAAAAAAAAAAAAAATTAAGTAATTTTGCATTACATTTTACTCCAACACTTAACATATGTCAGTACTTGAACTTCAAAGATAGGTTTGTCTGTGTTTAATTTCTGCTTATTTTATGTCATTTCTTAACCCTTTAAAATATATCATAGGTGAAGTGTGAAGCTAACGTGAGAATTTCCCATCAGGTTACCATGGCAATACTGGCTTTTTCATAGGCTGTCTGGTCCTGACATACCTAATATTTGTTTCAGATGGATCAGCTTTCAGATGACGAACTAGATCATGCAGCTGAGGAGGACAGTGACAAGGAGGATCAGGACCTGGATAAGATGTTTGGAGCATGGCTCGGGGAGCTGGATAAACTGACAAAGGTCTGGTTCAAAACAGTATCTTAGCAAACACATAGTACCGACTGATTCTTTGGCTTGGCATCAATAGCAAAAAAAGATGATCTTTCTTGTAAAAAAAAATGTCACACTCAATATTAGCATAATGTAAATGATGTTAAAGGAAGTCTACACAGAATTGCCCTTGGGAATGTGATAACTGTCCCTGGAAATGTATCACTGCTGTCCAAGGAGAGTTTAGGAGTAATGCATGTGCCTGGTGTTCTGTTTCTCTTTGACCCATGCAGAGTCTGGATGATGGGAAACCACAGAAGGTGCAGAAGGCTCCTCTCAGGCAGGAGACCAACTTGGCCAATTTCTCCTATCGGTTCTCCATGTACAACATCAATGGTGAGCCTCTCGTTTTCTCTCTGTCACTGTACATTGTACATATAACCCAACGTGAGGGGCTTTGTTCCCGAGGTTACAGACCAGCTGTGTTTCTTTTTGTGACCTCAGAAGCACTGAACCAGGGTGACCCGGTGGACCTGGATGCTCTCATGGCAGACCTGTGCTCTATTGAGCAGGAGCTCAGCAGCATTGGCAAGCCCAACAGTGGAACCTCTCGTCTAGCACCACATGGGGAGGCCAAGCTGCGCCAGAAACCCCCTGCAGGTCGCAGTGTCAGGCATGGTAGTGGAAGTGGCAGCAGTGGAGGCAGTGCTAGCAGCAGTGCTCGCGCCTCACCCGCTTCTACGGTGCGTGGGGGTAGTGGCCATGGCCGGCCACTGGCTTCAAACTTCTCCCTGGATGACATCACAGCTCAGCTGGAGCAGGCCTCTCTTAGCATGGATGAAGCTGCTCGCCAGAGTGCAGAGTCCCCACAGCCAACCTCCACTTCTTCTTCTTCCATTTCCTCAACATCAACTCTGCGCAGGGCCTCTTCTTCATCTACACCCCACCACCGCCGAACAGGTTCAGCAGGTGCTGTGAGCGACCATGACATACGCTCCCTAGGTCACTCGCCCCGTTCTAGTATCAATTCTGCATCTGCTGGCAGCATGGACTCCCTTGATATGGAGAAGCCTCAACGCCCCTCTGAAGTAGACAGCCGCCAGCAGCCTACACCACAGCCACCCTCACAAGACCCAAGCCCCGGGCAGTCTACCTCTGAGGTACTCTTAGTCTCCCCACATTGCTGCACACCCTACACTCCCTGTAATGTTCCATATTGTGTATGTATATTTTTTGTTTAACTCATTTTTCTGAAAAGCGGGGGTAAACAAAGCAGAGAGTCAAGCCACCAGGTTGACGATTGCTGTGAAACCCATGCCAGTAAATGTAATTGGCTGGCACGATGCTAACTTCATCAGTGTTTGTGATGAACAATGGAGCAGTAGCAGGCACATATCTATATAACATGCAAAAAAGCGAGCGAAAGATAAGGAAACACATCTGGACGTAACATATTGACATAAGAATTTGGGATGCTGAACTTTTTAAGTCAGTAATGTTGCCAGCAGAACTAAAAGAAAAAACGCAGTATATGAGCTTTGATATGTAGAAGATGACTATCATGAGTCTTTTGAGAACATACAAATAGAAAAGAAATTTACAGAAGGTGTACAGGTAATAGTGCAGATTTTCCCTAAAACTGAATAGTGGTAATTTCTGTTTTGACTGATCTTGATAAATCACTGACCATTTTGTGTTTTCTGGTCTGGAAGTATCATAGCACTTTAA
The DNA here is from genome assembly GCA_900497675.1 of Arapaima gigas. Classification (NCBI taxonomy): domain Eukaryota; kingdom Metazoa; phylum Chordata; class Actinopteri; order Osteoglossiformes; family Osteoglossidae; genus Arapaima; species Arapaima gigas. The sequence continues at coordinate 514,310 of UFQX01000178.1, forward strand.
GTATACACAGAAGGGCACATTGTTCTTGATAAGCCCTTCACCATCAGAGGCTGTATCTCAAAGTAACAAATGACAGTTCACTGCTCTCTTGTTCCCTGACCACAACTCCCTTACAACAAGAGTACCTCTCGGGCCTGCTAGTTTCACTCATGTTCAGTATGCAGTAAATGTATGTTCGTCTTTCACACAGGATTTAAATGTATAGCATTTGCCAATGACGACAGCTATTGGTTACTGCATGCACACTCCTGCCATTTGTATTTTGATCCCAAGTTGTTTTGAACAAAAAACAATGATTCCCTGCGAAAGCCCTTAAATTTTGAGGCAGGTGTATGTAGTGCATCTATGGCTGCTACATTGCTGACTAGCCCAGGTAGTCATATCCAGTGGAAAGGGATCTTGATCAAGAAGAGATGCTCTTTAATGCCTCTGGTTTTCTTCCTATCACGTATCTGTCTATTTTGGATGCTGATTGCAGTTGCATAAACACAGTTCAAGCATTGCTTAATATGCTGTCAGGTGGCTAGTCTATAGAGTGTATATTTCAGCACTAACAACGAAATTATTCTCATTTCCTTTGTAGTAGTTCATTCAGAACAAGTCCATTTACATAGGTGCTACACTGTACTTCAATTCAGGAAATCATTTCAGGCTGTATTAAAATGTTTGAAAACTGTTCTAATTATGCCTGTCAAGCAAATTGTGGGTAATGGATATCAGCAGTGTTTTGCAGTTTGTCTTAGAATTGTGGCTATGAATGAGGGTTTGTGATCAATACACAAGCAACTTCAGGTTTCTGTTTCCACACTCCAGTAAAAGATTACATTGTTTATTTTTTAATTTTTTAATTTATTTTTTTACAATCATTGCATTAACATGCTTTGTTTTCTTCCCTTTGGTTTCTGCACCAAGCACTCCTATCTGGACAGGGAAACCTCCCTCATTCTGAAAAACATTGCAGGAAAGCCCACTCACTTGCTGACAAAGGTGATCGCTTGTTTTGCTTGGTTGTCCTCTGGCTTGTGCAGATTTCCCCATTGCCTGCTTTGTAACCCCACCCCTTCCTCTTTTGAGAGATGGCCCCGGTTTCATGAGGTCAATGACATAGATCTTCTCACAAATTTAAATAACATAAATGATTACCTCTTTTAAAAGTATAATATTTTACACTATGTAGACAATACTAAAAATCCACAAAGGTCATTCCTAAAACTGAAAGCGTTTAGTATCTGAATGCTGCGTCGAAGGCTTTCATGGGAAAGGGGTCCATCCTTCACTTTTCCACTCTTTAAAATATTACTGATTACTCCTGCATGCTGCTATGACTGGCTGGCCACTCCTTGTGCACCTTCCTACCCCTCCAGTCTCAGTACTTTCCCTTAATGTGGGACAAGAGATGTGGTGTGTGTTACATGTCAGCTTGTTCTCAGTCCTGTTGTGTGCTGAGAGCACTGCTGGAAGCAATCCACAGGTGAAGCAGGGTAAGGAGCATGTTGATGCACGTTTGACATATGGAATAATGTCAGCTCAGACCTGATCTTGGTCACTGACTTCATCTGTAATTTGTTTGCTGTCTGGCTCTGGAGAGTAGAGTTTTCTGTTAACATGTGGATTAACAAAATGTTGGAAATCTACCTAAGAGTTGAAAATGGTCATTTCTCTCCATTGTAGATGTATCGTCCACCATTTTCTATGAAAAAGATGAGGCAAGAGGTTTCAGTAAATAAATACTCCTGTGGAGATAGATGACTTGAATATACTTTTCTCTATGAGGTCAGACAAACAGATGTCATAAAATGGGTTCAAGTGTTTGTTTAACTGTAAGTGTTTCTGTGAGGTCACATGGAAATGGTTTCATTTTACAGTTATTTGCTTTTATGAGCACAGCCATTCCAGTTTGAGACCTCGGTCCATTGAAGGATGGTTGATGAAGTTGAGATTCCAGATCTTTCTTTAAGAGATGTCAGTTCTGCAGAAGCTCTGCATTGCTCACAGACTTTAGCACATGACATCTTTAAACCAGGATACACAGACAAGTTACAGGCTCTAAAAAAAAAAATCTGCCGATGTCCTCCTTACTGACATTGACGTGCATATACAACGTTGTGCATACAACTTTGCCATGAATAAAGCCTCTTAAGTATAGGACATTACATCAGGTGAAAATATTCCAAGTCTGGGGCACAAGACATTTCTTTGCTGGATGCTAGGGCAGGGCGATGCTTCAAATACTGCAATATATGTTCATCATAATTTTATAGGCAATATAAAATGATGTTATATCAAGAGTATGGTGTTCTGCATACTGTGCTATTGAGACCAAATTTTTTTCTGATAACCTGGTCAGGTAACCGAGTAGCATCATGGAGGGCGCTTGCATAGCAGCAGTGGTAGAGAATCAGATAGAGCAGGTAGACAATTTAGTTCTTAAAAGAAATTTCCAATCATTGATATGGAGATGGTTTGACTTTAAGTTTAGATGTCAAACAAAGTGAGGTACTTTGTAAATTGTGCCAAAAAAAAGATTGCTGTCACATCTAGCAACATGACTAACCTGTTTCATCACTTCCAAATGTGCACGTGCACTACGTGGAGTGTATCAGCTTCGTGAGCCTGTCTGTCAGTTGGAGCTGCTGTGAACACCACCCTTCACCCTGCATGGAGCCAGATTCTCTCAAGTAGTGCAGTGTAGCAAAAAGGGTGCTAAACGGGAAGAAATAACTACTGCTATTTATAAAATGAATAAATATCTGTGTACAGTTGCTATCTGATATTGAGGCAACTCCTAAAAACGTTGGCAGAGGCTTTGTACATCAGATTATATTAAATAAAGCCTGTTCACAAGCCATTTCTCAGACACTGCATGATTGAGATATATATCATGTATTGACAAAGGTTCAAAATATCTAATTTTTTTTTGCCATATTGGTCAACCCTACTGTATGTTTAAGCTTTAAAAAACAGTCTGTAGCAGCTTTGCTTCAAGTTTCTATAGCAATATATATCAGGTTGCTGAATTTTATCACTAATGATTTTATTGCCTAAACCCAACACCATGAAAGGTTCTCTGGTGATGTGGAAGCTGTTAAAATGCACTAAGATCTACAGAACAACAAAGGTTTGGTCTTATGATGTTTTGAATCCCTGTCAGTCTTGCACTTTATTATTGTACTGGAGTGTCCATGTGGAAATGAATAAATTCGGCAAAGCCAGACACTTTTATCAGGCATAAAGGCTGCAGCTGCATGTCTCAAGGCACTGGCTGGCAATTAACAACTGGATTGAGTTCTTTGATGTTCAGACTAACTGGATTCTTTGCCATTTGAGACCTGTGCATTATATTTGAATGTCCTGCAATTTTTATTCCTTTATAGAGCAGAAATTTGGCTCCTGTGACAGGATTTGTATGTCAGTGTATTGTAACAATCTGTATCAGTGGTGTTACGGACAAAGGGCGTGGAAGGCAGAGTTGTGGAAACACAAACTTTATTCTTTTGCGGCATGGTTAACGACATGCCCGCCAACAGAACTATTGTACAACCAATACAGCCTCAGGGTCATTGCTGAGCCCTGGGCTTCCTCCCATGGTTGGACAAACCAACTATTTACACAGCAATGCATGATGGGAGCCACATTTCCACCAGACATTACACAGCCCTCCCCTTAAGGGTAGACCGTCCCGGCGACACACATTCAACTCACACAGTGTCCATGGACAGGGGTTAATGTGGCGCCCCCATCGCTGCACAAGTGGGGACCCACAGGCAGCCACTTCAGCCCAGGTGGATTGCCTCGCACCTGGTTTCGGTCCCATTGCTCTTCGTCTCCGTCTTGTCAGGGTCGGAGTCCCCAAACGCGTACTCCTGGACAGTGGTGGTTGCACAGGTCCCCAGCGAGACCGCGCGCCGTCTGTGACTGTTGAACCTGCCCTTCCTGCGCCTCTTTCAGCGGTCAGGCCGCAGCCCTCTGGGCGCCCCAAGGATGGCGTGTTCGCTCCCCCCGAGTGAAGGCAGCCGCACAGACAATTTCCTCGCTGGTTTGGGGTGAACACTCCTCCAGCGGCGCATCCTGTCTGCCTGTGTCCCATTCCGGGGCTCTTGACAGTCACGTGCGCGGTGCCCACGCCTCTTGCAGCACTAGCAGGTTAGCACTGTCTGGCCGTCACGCCACGCAGCCCTGTTGCCTACAGCGCCGCTGGCCACCAACGCCCAGCAGTGGTCCATGCATTCGCGCTCACCGGCATCGCCCAGAATGGTCTCCGCACGTTCCGCCTCTTCCAGGGCTTCCTCCACGCTGACAGGAGCAGTGAGGCTCACGTGCTGCTGGAGCTGTTCCGGTGCCAGGGCTCGGAGGAACGCGTGCAGGACCAAGTCCTCCTGCACTTCCGGCAGATGTGCAGGGTAAGCGCGTTGCGCCAACAATTGAATGTCCGCCGCCAGCGCTCCCAAGCACTCTCCCCTTTCGCGGCATCTCTGCAGCAGGCGGTTGCGGTAGCACAGCGGCGCTTCTTGTCACCCAAAACGGCATTTGAGGCTGGCCGTTAGGGCGGGCAAGGCGCCGTGTTGCTTGGGAGCGACGTCCAACAAAACTGTCAGCGCTCGTCCCTCCAGCGCCAGTCCCAGCTGCACCGCCGTGGTGAAGTCACTCCACCTATTGTGTCGCGCTGTCAACTGGAGCTGCGCATCGAACAGCTCCCAGGGTTTGCTGCCGGAATATCACAGTAAGCGGACCTGCCAAAGTTCCTCGGCACACAGCTGCTGCAGCACTTTGCCATCCCACAAAGCCAGCAAATCTGCCAGGCTGCTCCGCCGGTGCTGTCTGCCAGGGCGCTCCACTTGCCGTCTTCGCCAGGCACTCTTCAGCAAAAGTCGCGGGAGTATGGAGTTGCTTGATGCTTTCGTGTACATTGGCCACAGCGGATTTTGCTGTCTTGGGTTCCAACTTTTTGGACACGCCCCTCAAATCTGCTTCGTTGCCCATCCCACTTCTGACACCACTGTAACAATCCATATCGGTGGTCTTACAGACAAAGGGCTCAGAATGCAGAGTTGTGGGAGCATGAACTTTATTCTTTTGTGGCATGGTTAACAACACGCCCGTCCACAGAACTATTGTACAACCAACACAGCCTCAGGGTCATTGCCGAGCCCTGGGCTTCCTCCCGTGGTTGGACAAGCCAACTATTTATACAGCAATGCATGATGGGAGCCACAATTCCACCAGACGTTACAGTATTTATCAGGCGATATTGCTATGTACCATTCTCTAGCCTCAGGTTGACCTCTGGGTGTTAAGTTCTCCTCTGTGGGACTGCCTGGTGTTAGTATGGAACAAGCTTCCTGCTTAGAGGCTTCTTTTTGTGAGTCTTTTGCTGTGTCACATGTTGTGCTGTCCATCCAACACACTGCAAATGCCTATGGGCATTTCCACTGGCCCAGTTTTGCTTGCTGCGTGAGTTGAAGCATTTTCATGTGCATGATTCAGCTAGTTGGGAGGGAAACATGTTAAATGACTAGATGTTGTTATGGGAACCCTACATTTTGAGAACCCTTTGACTTGCCTTTTGAGCTATTTGTAGTATTTGACACAAAACAGTTTTGCTTTGTTAATAGAAAGAAATGGACTTTGTTTATAATTTTTTTTCCTCTCTGCTCTTCCCAAGGAATCTAAGTGAATATGTAGTTTAAGGGGCTAGAAGTGGAAGAGTGTGGGAATTGAGGTTTTTCTAAGAGGCTTGAGATTGAATCTCTAAACCTCAAACATCTCCATTCTCAGTCACCCCCCCTTGCCTTTTTTGTGCCCCGGTGCGGCACCCTTTTTCCACCCAGCAGGAGGTGACTGATCTTCATAGAATTAACTGGGCTAAGGAAGTATGTCTGTGTTGGGCAGCCCCTTTGCTATAGAGCAGGCCTGTGTATTGGTGTGAGGATTACTGTCTGTTTGCCCACTCACCCCGTGGGCTCTGCAACTGTTTCAAAAGTGAGAGTGTGTGTGTGTGCGCGCACGCATGTAGGGAAGGGGAGGGGTCACCACCATTCTCCCTCCTGCTTTTACTCTTTCTGACCGAGAGAGCAGTGGTGCTTGGCACACTTCTTAGAGCTGGATGAAAATGGACCACTGCCCTTCTGCTCTTCATTTGCTTGAGAAACCAGGATTTATTCATCTTTCCTGAGGGGACACCTGGATCTGTCATAAGATCATGTGCTGCTAGTTGTAGATATCTTTTAGAAGATTTTTGTCACTCTCTTTTTGTCTGCCTTGTTTTGATAGTCAGCAGGCACCTAGTGACTAGAAGCTTCGGGAGTCTTGAAGAGCTCCTGGGTGGCAGTGCTGGGGTCCCAACTGTACCCTGAGTTCCATGCTTCATTCTTGGTTGAGCCATGTTCCACTCCTTGTGGCTTCTACAGAGAGAGTGCTGCCTCCTCTGATCCACCATGGATAATTCTGAATACACTGGGCCATTGGATTTTTGGAGGAGGGGTGGGGGGATGCAGATATGAAAGGATGGATTCTCTCAGACATCTCTGAAAGGGTGTGCTCTGAGAAAGCAATCCAGCCAGAAATACTAGAGTGCATCTGAGCAGGGCGCATTTTAGTGCTAGCAAGAAGCGCACAGAAAGCATTTTTCACTCAGAGATCAGTGTGTGCTGCAATGGCTTCCTGTTGGAAGAGTCAGGTAAGAAGGTGGCTAGTGAATCTCCAGGTGTCTGGTGTAGGAGTTTACATGTACTTGGGCCATTCAGAGACGGGTATGGAAAGAGCTGGAGAGCTCAGTGGTTGGTAAGCCCTATTGGTGCAGAACTATTTGCCTTCCTTTCAAGTGTATGTCTATCTCTAACACCATTGCCATATTTTGGCAGGAGGAGCAAGCTGCCAAGCTGAAAGCAGAGAAGATACGGGTGGCGTTGGAGAAGATCAAGGAGGCACAGGTCAAAAAGGTGAGGGTGTTGCTACCACTGTTTGCCAGATGCATAATTACATGCTGGCAGAGTAAATGTATACATTCCTACATGGTTCTATCAACCTTTTTGGAAAATGCCTTAGGTCTTACCTTGAGGTATATGAGATCTGTCAACTGTGAACAGTGAAGCATTTTTATAGAATTCTAGTGAATTTAATCAAATGGAAAAATAGGTCATTTTAACTCCAAGTGAATGTTTTCTTTGTATGGTTTATGTGTGAGAAAGGGAAATATAGTCAGATAATGACTGTAGGTCTGTTCAGAAAAATTAAAATGGAGCCAAAATTCATTCAATAAATTACTATTTTATCCATTTCTAATTCTGCAGGCTAAGCTCTGAAGACGGCAAAAGTCAGATACAGTTGGGAACAAACAATGCAGTCTTAAAAGCTTAAGAATTGTGACCAGTGAAACAGACAAATGAGGTTGTTAGTAATAATATGCATTACTAATATATTACTGTTATCTTTTTAAAATCTGCATTTTAAAAGCATAAATGCTTCTTAAATGGCTCTCCAGACCCCCAGTGTGTCAGTCACACTGTTTGAAAGCAGCATTTTAAGGGTCTTTTCTTCATGGACCAGGGTTTGATTCCTCGGGAGTTTCACCTGGCCCTCCTTTTAGTTTGGAGTCTGGTTGGCGGTTTTGAGCAGGCTTAGCAGTGTTCTGCACATCCTTCCACAGATACTCCAAAGGAAAGGGGGAAACATGCAGACTGACCTGGACATTACCACAATGTCTTTGGCACAGGTGCCTGCCACGTGGAAATCCGCCATATTAGCTTAGTACAGTGTAGCAGGAAGGGACAACAAAGTCTCCTTATCATTCTAATATCACAGATCTTTGATTGGGATACACGTAATGTTTTTGGAGAGAGATCTGTGTGTGCTTGAAGAATTTCAATGCTGTCTATTGCACGTTCTTGTGAGCAGTATATATGGGGATCTATAATTAGTGCTTCATTTGGTCAGTGAGCATGAGAGTCCATGTAGGTCAGTGTGCATGATTGGTCCCAATAAAGTCAAATTTTGTTGAAGGGTCTGTAAATGGCCTTTTTATTTCCGTCTTCTTTTAGAACGACATATATCAGGGGATTTCAGATCAGACATGGAGGATTTTCTTTTCCCTCACACTTAAAAAGGAAAGTTAACGAGCAAAGCCCATGACAAATTCTGTGTGGTACAGGATAGTTTTGAATCCAGCACAAGTTCTTGCTCAACTTGAGCTTTAACACTAATGTTAATGTCAAAGTCCTGTAAATAAAAATTGTACAGTCATTAAAACTGGCATCATCCAAGTTTCTCGTCCTGTATCACAGCTTGTGATTCGAGTGCATATGTCGGATGAGAGCTCCAAGACCATGATGGTGGATGAACGTCAGACTGTACGACAGGTGCTGGACAGCCTGCTAGACAAATCTCACTGCGGCTATAGCCCTGACTGGGCCCTGGTGGAGACCATCACTGAGCTCCAGATGGGTAAGTAGACCCATTGGCTGTCTCCTGTCTTGCTTCTTTGCTGAAGTTTAAAACATGGCACATGCCCTAGCTATTTATGAGCAGTTGAATAAACAGAGCTGGGTTATGGATGGAATGGGTTGTGTTACCAGGCTTTTCTCAGTCTTCTATAGTTACTGGGATGTAACGTGTTTGAGTTTTCTGGGGTAGTTTGTGCTCAGTGATGGGAAGTGGTTGAGCCTTTGTGTTGGGAAATTTCTGGAATAGGCTGCGTCTTGGTATTTGGAGGTTTCTGGCATAGCTTGTGTAACACTGCTGGGGTATTTCTATTTTCTGGGCTAGCCTGTCTCTTTGTGTCACACAATTCTGGTAGAGCTTCTGTCAGTGTTCTATGGAGATTGATAATGAATTAACAGAGTCTCCTCTCTCTACCCAGGCATCCGCACATCTACTAGTTCAACTGTGTACCAGCTCTGGGTTTGCTACCGCCTGCCCTGGCGCTGCTCACAGCGGTACTGTACCGCTTAACACAAACATTTCTCACATAGCTAGCTTACTATGTACACAGTGTGTTCACATTTGAGGGAGGATAGGATCTGAGGGGAGAGGAACAGCCTTCTCCAGTCCTGAGAGGATGTCAATTTGATTGCATGACCCCCTCCTTCCAGACCGAGCAGAGAGACTTTGATTGTCCCTCTAAAGGAGCAAATGTCGTAATACTTCTTTGAACACTATACAGTTCGTCTGGCTGAATCCCCAGCACGAATTGTCATTAAAACTGAATTAATCTTCACTGAAACTTTGAGAAGTTCCAGATGGATTAGCAATAGTCATGTATACCACTACTGTGACCAGTGGCCTGTCATTCATTGGTATAGAATAATGTGTGCCCACAGAGAACAGAGCATTTGGGCTCAGCAATAGTCTGCTGGTATTGAAGGAGTTCTGTAGAAGAGCTCTGGGCCTGTTCATCTGTCCTCCACAGGGCCACCACCCTCTTTTCTGGTGACATTGGCCCCCTTTTCATACTCTACCCTCCTCCTTTGTGACCCAACATACAAGTCCATAGCAGTCACACTTGCAACCCAGCCTACACTTCCTAGGCTCCAAAGAGGAAGAGGCTGAGGAGGGATAACATGAATACAGAGAAACTATCTATAGCCCAGACTAAAGGAGATACAGGCAGTGTCATTCATAGATTGGATCGGGTTCTCTGTGGAGATGAAGAGAAATGAATGCTGGAATTTGAAAAGCCTCCTCTTGTTAAAATAGCTTAATATGTCACGTGTTCTGCCTACTGTTTAGCCTCAGACTCATATTAGAGGACACTGGCTCTGCTACCCACGTATCCAGAGCTAACTTGGGACCAAACTTAGGCCTGCTAATAATGTCGATTCCATAACATTTGAGTACTCCCACCTGTGTGCTTCTTTTTATGATCTTGTGATCTTGTCATTGTTACCAGACAATGATGTTCAAAATAATGAAGATGCGAATCCTTCCCCCTTCATGTTACTTTGCAAATACCCCCCCCCCCCCCCCCCC